>JAQMYK010000006.1:5071112-5086112 GCA_030014345.1 Clarias buthupogon
GGTAACGAGTGGAGGACAGAGGAGCCTCTTAAAGAAGAAGTTACAGGTCTGTGAGAGCCAGAAATCTTGCTTGTTTGACCAAATACTCATTTTCCACCATAATTTGCAAATAAATTCTTTAAAAATTCTACAATGTGATTTTCTGGATTTTTTTTCTTCTTATTTTGTCTCTCAGTTGAGGTATACCTATGATGAAAATTAAAGGCCTCTCTCTCTCTCTCTCTCTCATTTGTTTACATTGAGCAAGTAGCTTATTAGTAGCTTATTTTAAAGTAGATTATCAAAACTGCCACCTACAGTAGCTATTCATAACATCGCTTTTACTTAACATTTTAATTTCAGTTATGGTGCAAGCAGGTTAAACTTCACCCACAGTTTGACACATGCGTAGTATGCTGTCAAAACTACTAGTTTGTAATCTGGCACACAGTTGTTCATAACTTGACTCCTACTCAACATTTTGATTTTATTTATGCCGCAGCGAGTTATTTTATGTATATAGGTACAGACATTCCAATGGAGCAGCCGATGATTGATTTTACTGTGTTTAATGAAATGTACGATTGTTGGTTACACCTAACCAAACTGCTTCCTAAAACTGAAAGCAGACAAGAACAAACTTGATGTTCCTTGAACTTGTGAGGACTTGGATGTTTGGACATTGACTTAGGACATAAATATATAGTGAACACTGTATTAGCATGAAAACACAGATGCACGATGGCTTGTATTAAATTAAGCTTGGCACCTTGAGTATCTATACCTGATGCACAGGTAGATTAGTCAGACTTTAAATTCTTTTACTCTTTCCCAGTCAAATATATAGAGAGCTGTTTGGCATCATGGTCTGTTTCTGTTTCTGAATGGAGTCTGTTAAAAGGGACCAGCAGGACTGGAGACGGTCTGCTAAACTCTTAAGCGGAGGTTTGGAGAAACCTAAGTGGACCAATGGAGAAACCAGACTGGAACAGTGTGTTCACAAAGAGACAAACTTCATTATCTGTTCCTGTAGCTTAGTAGAACAACGTGCGTCATGAAGACACCACAAACTAGGACATCTTTTCTCGTTTTCACTCAGGCGCATGGTTCTGATTAGTTTCATTTTTTACATTTGATTTTTGTATATCTATTCTATGCCAATGCCTGACTGTTTATTTATTATCAATTTCAGACAAAAAAGATGAGCACTCGAGTTATATTAAAGCTTCTGTTGCTCGCACTTATCAGCCTTTTCTGTTCATTGCTACTGTCTCCCCAGTTACTGCTGTGACGGTGTGTATTTCTTACATCAGATCATTTGTAACTGGGGTGCAAGCAAAAATGTAGATGGATTTGTTGTGGTCTGAGGGTGTACCTGATGCTAGAAGAGCATAAACAGAAGCATTTGGATACCTTCAAACAAAACTTTGTCTAAGGAAGGTGAAAGTTTCTTAAAGAGAATCATTACTGGTGATGAGATGTAGATTCATTACTACGAGCCTGAGAGTAAACGGCACGGAAACATCCTCAGTCACAGATCATAAAAAATTGGGGAGGTCAACCACCAGCTGGAAAATTCATCAATGCTTACAGTTTTCTGGGATTCTCAGTCCCAGTATTGTCAAGGGCCAGTATTGGAACCTTATCAGGAAAAAGGTTCAACAATCAACAATGCTCATTACAGTGAGATGCTTATTAAAGAGCTGAAGACAAAATTTTAGACTAAACGTAGAAGATTCCTATCTTGCACGACAATGCAGGATATAGATGATGAATGAGTGATAATTGTGTTGAGCTGTGTAAATTGCTCTTTACTGATTTATTAATTTATTACAAACAGCTGCAAGATTTGGCAAATATATTGTGTGTGTGTACGCACACACAGAGTAGTAGGCCCACGCAGTCTCCTCTGTGGTGTGTAGTGCCACACTATTGACTAGGGTTGAGTGCGGTTTGGGATGTGGCCAATTTTACAACGCGTGTTTCCGGTAACAAAAAAAAAAAAAAGGCGCGCGCGCACACACGCACGCGAGAGAGAGCGCGCCCTCTAGCGGCTCCATGGTGTGTGCGCGCCCGCTTGTAAATGTGGCGGCGGCAGCGCGTGAGGCATGTTTTCTCCCGCCTCCGCGTGCGCTGTTTGGCCAGAGAGCAGTGGAGAGGAGAGGAGACGAGATGAACCGGCCGCCATCTTCCGCGCGCTTCTCCGTCTAACGATGATTCACAGAATATCCCGAAATCGGTCATCTCTAGCACCTTAATCCTGCTTATAACGGATCTCACACTCGAGGCGGAGGAATACCGTTCGCGTTTTTGGTTTTTTTGTTGTTTCGCGAGTGTGTATTTGTGGACGACGGGTTTTTTTTTTCTGCAGCAGCAGCAGAAGCTTCGCCCATTTCGTGATCACGGAAACCGAAGACCGAGTGGAGAGAGAGAGAAAGGGCGCGCGTGAATGAGAAGCAGAGGACTTGCACGCGATCCCAACGCACGCGCGACCAGGGAATGCGTGTTTATTTATTTGTTGTTTTTTTTCTTTCTTTAAAGCGCACGATTTAAACCGCTGAAATTCCCTCGCGCCCGTCACGTGGTAGGTTCCTCCTTTTTTCTCTTTGTGCTCGAGACGGCGTTCACGCGCAGCGTCTCGGCGCGCTTAAAAAACACACACTCGTGCACAAGAATATACACGGGGAAACGTTAATATACACTCACACACACCCACAAGAACACTTGTACATGTTTGTCTGTGTATATGACTAAAGTTGTCCTGCTTATATTGATATATTGCTATGTATATTTGTATATGTTGTATGTTTATGGATTGTAAATTTCGTAATTATGCGTTATAACTCGGGGATCAAGAGTGTATTGTGTGTGTTTGTATCTCATGATCTCGAGTTTTTTTTTTTTTTAAGATCTAAAAGTGTTCACTATTACTATATCTAATAATATAAGACTAGTGTAGTTTAATGCGCTGAACCAAAACGCGTTGCGAAATTAAGGTCAAGGACTTGTTTGCTCTGCGTGTGTGTTTATTACGTACAGCTTATTCACACACTGTTTATCAATATGGTGCAGATGGGTTTAGTTTCGGGCTGCAGTATGTGTATTTATTTTTTTGTTTGTTTTTCATATTAAACCGTGTGTGTGCGAGAGAGGGAGAGACAGAGCGTGTGTGTGAGCTCTTTAGCAGGCTTATGGCTAACGCTAGCCCGTCTGAACCTCGCCTTGGGCTGGGCCACACACACGCAAATACACACTGCAGCTAAAAGCTAACCGTTTAGCTGCGAAGTTTAGTTAACTACCCAACTAACTAGCTAAACTAGAACGAGTTAAAAATAAACCAGAGTTCAAATTGAGGGTAATAATGGTGGTTGTATTTTTCAAAAATTATTATTATATTTAATCCCTTGTAAAAAGTCGTGGCGGAAACAAACACACACACACACACACAGGCGTAAACGAAGTTAACCCGCGTTAACTCTAGTTATATATTTGTCCACGCTTGCTTTAAGACAAAATTGTCTTACGTAACACCATCCCCGCCTTGCATTGCACTGTGCGTGTGTGTGAGTGTTTTTAATGAATTTTCCGCGAGCAGATGTGCAGGCTGTTGCATAAGTTGAGCTGATTGAGATGCCGCACACGGCCATAAAGCCGCATGGCCTCCTCCTCCGCTTCTTCTTCTTCTTCTTCCACGTCTCTACTGTATACTGCTGTCTTTTGTTAAACATTAGTGTAGGGCGTGATTCCCCTCCTTAACATCCGTATTACAAAAGACTCCTCAGATTGTGTGTTTCTTTCTTTAAAGGAGTTCAGTGACAGTAAGGCGGAATGCCAGCTGTTGGCAGGATCTTGCCTTTTCTTTAACTTGATACTCATAATTTCCAATGAAACAATTCATATGTATTTTAAGCTTGTTGCACAGGTTTTTATTAAATTTCATGTGCTTGTTTTAACCCCAATTATGTGGATTCTTAATTTTTTTTTTTTTTTTTTTTTACTGCACTTGAGCCAGCCATTATTTGTTCTCATTGATTTAATTTAATATGAAGAAATGTTTTACCTCGACAGACTCCGAAGTGCCTCAAGATCCAATTTAAAAATAGCTTGTTCATGTAACAACCTCAGCAGCAACCTCATTTCTCCTCTTGTCTCTTCCAACCATTCGGCATTCAGCATCACCAGTATATTAATCACCGGCCTAATCATCTCACCATCTGCACCTGTTTCTCACTGGTTCATGCCTTAAGTTAGATGCTTTTTACGCTTGAATGATCCATAGGTCACTGTGTGGCTTAACAAACAAACAAACAAAAAAACCTTCCTCAGGCACTGCTCAGGAGCTGGATTGAAAATGAGATGCAAAAGAAGACCTTCAGGAAGTCTGGAGAACTATTTCTCGATCCTCAAGGAAGTCTGGCTATTTGGAAGCAAAATATGAAGAAATGAGGGTTGGCTCAAAATTGTACTGCACAGTACTGCATGTTCAATGTTTAGGAGATTTTAATCAATTAATTTTATTTATTCACATAAGTTCAGAATGTGGGCCTTTTAGGAAGTTCTTAATTTCCTGTAGTTGACACTGAAATATAGACAGGACGTATCTGATAAATGTTTATCTTCTTGAAGGCTCCTGGCAAAAATCATCACACTTGGCTGACTTTTTTTTTGTTTACTAAAACTAATCACAGATACAGCACAGCAACGTTTCTATTTAATAGCTGAGCCTTCACATTTTGAGAAGTCTGAAATTCATTTTTTCATTAATGGCATATTTTATTTCCAGCTTAAGTAAAAGGGGAAAAAATTGGAAATCGCTTAATGTTCATGTGGGATACAGAATCACCTTGTAATGTGCATTTTCTTAAACAAATGCATCTTGAATGAATATTCTGTAGTTAAAGGAACCTGATTACCGACTATAATAAGCTGTTGGACTTTTTGGGTAATTGAAAGGGATCATCAGCTCAACTAAAGAGTTCTCAATCTCAATGGATATAAAATTATATCAAGAAGGAAGTACAAAATGAAATGTGGTAAAATATGTTGCTTGTTCCCAAAAATAGCCAAGTCAAAAAATTTGGTTAAAATATTTTAAAAAAGGAGGAAGGAGTGTTTTATAAAAGTAAAGCATGCGGGTAGACCGAGGAAGATGTCATAGTGCTAGGATGGAAGACTCGAAGCAATTTGTGTAAAGAAATGTACAACAAAACAATTAGTTCTAAAACAGGTCAGTGTTTTATATATAGTTGTAGAAATTGGCCAAATGAAACACAACAGATGAAACAAGGTTACTCTGGGCTAAAGGGGAAGCACTTCTCGAATGTGGATGATTTGGATGAAAGTGATGATGAATCATGAGTCTGCATTGACTGAGATGCTGCTGCTGCAACTTTTCACCTGGTGACGTTCTGATGAAACGTGTAAAGATAACTGCCTGAAGAAAACAATTACATTTCTGCATCGTATTGCATGACGTGTAAAAGGAGCGATGAGAACGGCAGTCATTACCTTACCTGTCAGTCCACTGGTGGACATTAAAAGATTGGACTTTGGATATGTTTCCCAGTCCATCGATAGGCAATAGGTGTGGTGATGCATGACTGTCACAGAGCAAGTAATGTTAAAGGTTTTAATCAGGAAAGGCAGAGGTACTCTACGATGTAGCCAGCAAACGTGTGGTGGATTTATAAAAAAAATAAAATAATTGTTCTCCAACAAGGCTCTACCAAGGTTTGAGAGCGTTGAAACCAGCTTGATGTTATTATTTCTCAGTAGTAAAATCCATGGGTCAAGGATTTGATTCCTGCCTTTTGGTCTGTGTGTGCGGAGTTTGCATATCCTCCCCATGGTCGGTTTCATCCGGGTACTCTGGTTTCCTCCCAAAGCCCAGAGACATGCAGGGAAGGCTAATTTGCATTCCCAATTTGGGGGGTGGGGGGTGGGGATGGGGGTGCTTGTGACGTGCGATGGATTGGCATTCCATTCAAGATGTACCCCTTCAAGTGCTCCAAATCCATTTAGATGGGCTCTAGGCATCCCGTGACTCTGTATAGAATAAATGGTATAGATAATCAGTGAGTAAGTCATTTGCTTGCTCAGTTATTAAACAATTTTGTTGTTAATTTATTCAAAAACAAAAAAAAACTTTTTGCCAGAGTTTGTATCAAATCTATGTATGCCCTTTTGCTTTAAAATCCAGGTTAATGCCAAGCCTTTTTCTTCGCCCTTCCTCTTTTAGGCTCTGTAGTTGGGCTGGCGTTGACGAGTGCAGAAGCAGGCTGCTGTGCCCTTACTGCGGCCCTGCATGGCTGCGATGGCGCCCGCTCTGACCGACGCCCCGGCCGAAGCCCGCCATATCCGCCTCAAACTGGCTGCAGAGAGCAACGGCAACTCTACAAACCTTCTCCTATCCTCGTCGATCTCCCCGTCTGACACAGCAGGCACTAACGGCAAACCTCACCACGAGGACAACTGTTGTCACTGCTGCAACGGCAAGGAGCCGCTGTCGGAGCCATTGAGTCTGGGCAAATTGCAGCCACTGGTGGCTTCCTATTTGTGCTCGCATGTTGGTCCTGTAGCCGAAGAGAGTGTCCTGATCAAGCCGTCGGTGCTGAAGAAGCGAGGCCTGCTGAACGGAGATCTACTTCTACGTACACAGCTAAGCGGCGGCCAGCCAAAGAGCTTCGTCAACGGGGGAGGAGCAGGAACTGGAACAGGAGGAGGGAACGCGATGGTCCCGGTCAACGGACTGGCCAAGAAGGCTGCTGTGCCCAGCACAGCGCTGCCTGAGAAAGGCAGTGTGGCCCCATTAAACGGAGACAACGCCAAGCCTCCCACTTGGGCCGGAGCCTTGTTACCGCTATCGTCCAAGTCCGGGGACGTGATCGCAACAATATCTGTACCTAGGCCAGATTCCAAGCACTTGAGAGAGCTGGGAGATCTGCATAGCAGAGCACCAGAAGACACGGGTGTCAACGGCTCATCAGAGAACCCACAGATCAAATCTGAAACACTCGCTAGTGACCGGTCCCACGTTGGCCGGACCGGAGCACTTCCTGAGACGAATAATAACCGCAGCACCCCGCTCGACGCCCCTCAGAGTTCAGCTTTGTGCCAGCGTAGCTGTTCTCCATCTTCCCCTTCTTCTGGCATAGAGGCACTTGTCCTTCGCGAGCGGGCGCAACAGAGCCAGCGCAGACAGGCTGACGTCTCGGCACGGCTGCAGCGCCTCTGCAAGAGACTTCAGGTGGTTCAGGCCAAGCAGGTTGAGCGTCATGTCAAACAGCAGCTCACAGGCTTCTTGCACCACACCCTGTCCCAATCCTCCAGCTCCAGAAGGGACTCAATCGCACAGCTCCTCAAGGACGGCTCTTTACCCCCGGAGCTGGAGAAATTGCACCTAAGTGGCACCACCAGCTTGCATGTGGCGGAGACACAGTTTGACTCAGATGCCACTGAGAGCAGCTCGGGTGGCGAAAGCGACATAGAGGAAGAGGAACTCGCCAGAGTGGATACTGAACAGCGGCATGTCAAACTGTAAGTATTTATTTTTGGCCAAAATTTAAATGGAGGAAGTGTAATTTTAGTATATAGTGAATTGCTATGTGTAAGATTATACCAGGCACTTTTTTTTTTGTAAATACTTGGAAAAGAAATGGCAATGTATAGGAATTGAATTCATCAGGGACCACGCGATATGATTCGATCTGTGTCAAGATTTTATAAAGATCCCAATTTATTTCTTCTTTTTAAAATTTTTTTTTTTAGATTTTTAAGATTTACGATTCATTTGCTAGTACCACACCGAACGCTGTGCCGCCTACTAATGTGTGAATAGTCATGTGCACCACCTGTAGGATCATTGAGGAATTGCAACATTTTAATGCCTCAAATGCAAACTTGTAGAACTCTATACATATAATAAAGCTGTAAAGTGGGCGTGTCTGTACATTGAAGATATTTGCGGAAAAATTAATTCGTGGGGACGTAAAATGAGTAATAGATAACATCAAGATGGTTTTTGGAATTTTTTTTGCAGGTGTATTTGTCTGAGCTTGAGGTAACGTATAAGCTTTGTTTCATCGCAATCGGCCCATGGGCAGAGAAGATACTCTACTTTGAATATTAAATGGAAAACGCAGAAATCATGAAAAATAAATAATCATTAGTTCTCAAAATTCATCAGATTGTGCTGTATTTTTTTTAACATGCGTATAAGTGTGCAATTAAATTCCATATGATCAAAGTCGTTGGCACATCTATTATTACATTTTTAAATATATATTTTATTAATTTTGGAGTGAATGAATCGCCACACAAAACTTAACAATACAGAAACAATAATTATTATTTTTCTTAGAGTAATTGTGGTAAACCTAGATAGAGATCGTAACACCTTGCTCGATTTTCCCCTGCGTGACAAAGTATTTTGTTAGCATAGCAGTTCTCTGAATGATTTCTTAAAAGAATTGCATGTGAAAGAAACTTCTCAATAAGGAACAGATTATAAATCAGCTCCAAATAACTGGTGCGTCAACCTGAGCAGTGTGGTTTTCTTCACATTTGCCATTAATTCTGTTGAGACTCCTGCTTCTGCTCAGTGACCTTAAAGCATTAACAATTCCACATACAGATTCTGCTCTCAGTACATTTTAGTTTCTGTGTTTCATATGTGGCTGTAATTTACTGTCCCGTGGTGTACTGCCGTACACTTAACTTTATGTCCGGGGCCTCGGCTTTAATTTCCACTCTGGCCTTGTTTGTGCAGCGAGATCATAGATCTTGTTGTCATAACATGATCTTGTCTAATGTTGCGTTCAATATTCTTCTTCTTGGCCAGAGTTTTACCCCAAAGCACAAGGATATGTTTCCTGTTTGCCTGAAAAAGAACGAGCGAATGAATTGCTCTCCAAAACAAAACAAAGTAAACCAACAATCCGTTGCAGCTGGACGCGACTTTGTTTTGGGAGTTGTGATTTAGATTTTGTTCCAAACCGCGCCCCCCCCCTTTTTCTTATTCATTTCATCTGCATGGTTAATTATAAGGCTAATTTAAGAAATAATTCATTCTTGAATATTGATGTATACTCAAGAGGCATATTGATATATTATTATTATTATTTTATAGACAAACTAGGCAATGAGTTTTAAGACACCAGCACAGGTGTCCGGAGTCGTGTTCCCTTTTAAGCTCAGTGTTTAGGGAAGTGGACAGCACTGACGTGGGTTCGCAGACCAGCGTTACACTGTAGAGTAATTATTAAAGAAAACTTTCACAAAAAGGAACGCCTGGGACTCAGCCCGACTTCTTTTGAATATTTGACCTAAATAATCAGGCTTAATAAACAGCCTTGTGTGAAGACTTTGAATGTCAAATTTAATCACTGGGTCGTGTCCCTTTTTAAACAGTTTGCTATTTTTCAGTCAGCACCATGTCTGTTCTTCCTGCTCTTTGTGGTGAAATGCAGCGGTTTCCATTTTTGGCATTATTACTACTATTATTATTATTATTATTATTTCAGTGATATTTCTCAAAGCTTCTACCTGGTTTGAGAGCAAAAACAAATCAGCATCTGAGGTAAAAAAATAAACTTCAGTTTATCCACTTGTGCAAGCAGTCAGTATTAATTTAATGTCTGTGTAAAGCATGCTAGCCTCGACAACCTTGCAAACATCTAAATATTAGCTTGGGTTTCATTTTGAGGGGAAAAGAATCACAATCGTATTCAAATTAGTTCCTCTGTAATCCTATTCACACACTGAAGTGAATTATTTGCTAAGTTTGTTTAAATTTGTAACAAAATCTGATAAATTATTAAATCAGGATCTTTTATAAATTAGTGATTATTAAAAAAATCCGCCTAGGTATTGTGATGTTATCGTATCCGGTGATCCCTGGTATCTTTACTAACTGACCTGCTTACATACGTGTTAATTAACTGTCTGACTACATACATGAACTCCAGATGGAATCTGCCCCCTCCAATCCTCTTCCTCCATCTTTATTTTCACACACAGATCTGTCTCAAAATCATTCTTCGCTTTTTTTTTTTTTTACTGTAACGCTTGTAGAAGATCGACTGTTCAACCACACAACTGTCACTGTGAATCTTGTGTAGACTGTCGAGTTAGAATTTTTGACATCGAGATTTTGATTCGTTGTTTATCATTTTAATTTGTCTATATTTCTCATAAGATGTGAAAATGTTGAAATGCTGTGTAAATTGTGCCGTTGATTGTCATGTCGCATACAAAGTGAAAATGTTTCCCCCAGTAGTCTACTTCACGCTCCAGTCCAGTAGATGGCAGTAATGCACCAAACCACCCATAAACTCAAAAGAAGAAAAACAAGCTATAAGATGAATAAAATGTAGTTGTTTTTTTTCCCCACCAATACATTAGACAATGAGTATTTCATTCATTTATTTATTTTTTGCAAAAGCTGTGGGATTTTCAAGGAATTTGTAAATGTTTAACCATTAAATGTTTGTCATGGTTAGTCACAGTGTGTATAATCTGATAGGATTTTTTTCGGTAATGTATCTCGCCTTTCTTTCGCAGTGGCAGTATCGTAGTTCAGGAGATTCAGTATCGTAGTTTAGGCAATTCCTGATGGTCTCTATTGAGATCTTTTCGGGCCATGATGGCTCAGAGGGTTAAGGCGATGAGTTGATTATCAGAAGGTCGGCGGTTTGAGCCCCAGCTCATCCAAGTTGCCATTGTTGGGGCCTTTAACCCTGTCTGCTCCAGTACCAGGGGCACTGTATCATGGCTGACCCTGCGCTCTGACCCCACCTACGCTGGTATTTGTGAAGAAAGAATTTTACTATATAGTAATGTATATGTGATAAAGGCTTAACTTAAAAAAAAAAAAAAAAAACAACAACTCTGTAAAGGATCTCTGATTCACACCTCTGCTAGGAACTGACAAGTCATTCTTTTCACTTGCGGTTTAGCTGTTTGTCACCTCCGACTGTTGTGGGCGTGGCCTTTCTAGCTTTAAGATCTGATAAGAGTTATAAAAAGTGTCTCCTGTATGCATCGTTGTTACTTTGTTCGCAAAATGTTTAATATTTTTTATTTAATGATTATTAATCCAGGCAATGGCACATCTGCTCCTTTTTTTTGACCATCTTCTTCACAAAAAAACAATGAAATCTCATTTCGATTGTCCCTCTGTAGGTGGCTCATTTTCACTAGTTGCTCTGTGGTTTGTGAGTTTGAACGCATGGTTAAAGCTGAACCGGTTCTGGTTGGTGCTGCCTGAACTCGGCTCGCCCAAGTGTTCTGAACTCTGTTTATGACATCAGTCTATTGGGCAGCCGCTCACTGGAGCTGAAGCCAAACGAGCTCCACCTAGTGCCATGGAAAGAGCGTGTTGTTGGCATCATACCATGTTTTTGCTGGAGAGCAACTGGAGTTATGTGAAATTAATTGGGATTTAAATAGCCTTGAGACGGTTTAAAGCTGCTCCACCACAGACCGTTTATCCAAAATATAAAGCGTGTGATAGGACGTACATTATTATGCAATTGTTCTCTATCTAATTTACATTTATTATCATTATAATATTATACAAACCTTACTACAAATTTCCCGATCATTCAGTTTTCATGTTTGACTTTTTGGGAGCGCGCTGTAGGCTTGGCTGATCACAGGAAATCTGAGCTGAGTGAAGACGGAGGCTGAGAACAACGGTCATTGTTGTGTCTACTTTTCTTTACAGTTCAATGTCAGTAGTTTATTGTGGTCTTGTTCTGAAATCTGCCTACGGTCGGGTGACTCACTGGAAGTGCATGCTTGGGGTAGTAACATGTCAGGATTTATCGAGCATGGTGGCTGCATGGGCGCACAGAGAAAGGAGGGATTCTGTGCACTTTGGCAACGTGATCTCCATAAGGTCTTGTGCTGGAAGGTTGTGGAAGAATAAAGAAAATCCTTTTTTTTTGTTGTTTTTTTTCCCCAAATAACTGATTTTTATGAGTCGAGGCTCCAGACAAACAAATGTAGGAGCCAAATAAAAAATTTTCTGAGGTAAAATTTCCCCCTTTCCCTGCTGATAAACTGGTGCCGTGTGTGGGGACAAGAAACCTGGCTAGCCGTGCTTTGCTAGCGTTATTTGATAACGATGAGTGAATAATGACTGAGGTCTTTATATCGATGGCATCTGATGTAGTGTTTTAACAAACAGGAGGTGAAGAAAAAGTTTGGCACTTTTGTCACTTATCAGACGTCGATGTTACTTGAGTAACCTTAGCTAACTTTGGCTAGCTAGTAGGGTTGAGTTACTAGGGACGAAACGATTTCACAATTCCTAAATGTTAATTTAGTTCTTATTGCGATTTTGTAAATATCACATTTTTATAAACATCCCAATTTATTACTTTATCCAGATTTTGTTACTTTTTAGAAATGTAGGTTGAAGTGTGCCACCTACAGGATTATAGAGGAATGACAAGTTTTTCACCACAAATGCAAACATGCAGTACCAGTAGAAAGTTTGGATTTATTGTTTACGTTCTAGAACAATTTATTAATTTTTTGTTAACGATGGGGGAAAAAAAACATGGCATCAGGTTAACAACAGTCTGTTATTTTATGGCGTGAAGGTCAGGTCAGCTGTTCTTGAATAGTTCTTGCAAGGACAGTATTGTCAAGTACATTTTCAAAATGCTCTCATGTAGACCGTCCCAGGAAAGCAAGACTCAAACTTACTTCTGCTGTAGAGGTGAGGTTCATTTAGAGTTACCAGCCTCAGAAATCACCAATTTACCTCAAAAGCACCTCAGATTAGAGCCGTTATGAAGGCCTTTACACGGCGTAAGCAGCAGACGCACCTCAATATCAAATGTTCAAAGGAGATTGTGTATTTTGGATGCGTTCAGCATTGTTTTAGGAGTGTCACATTTTTTTCCCTTTTTTTTTCTTTTTAGAAAAGACCATGTTATCAGTAGGTGTGTCCAAACGTTTGACTGGTATTGTTTTCTATAAATTATCTATTTATTCATTTATTTTAAATAAAAAGGCTTGAGTCAGTGTGCTAATATATGAATTGCAACACAAAAGAATCACGCTATTTAACTATCTCGCGTGATAAACTCATCCCTCTTTAGTTAGCACTGCACTAGATGAATGTCTCAGTGCTACTGAGAATTTTAAAAAGTGACTAATTGCAAAATAGAAACATTAGGCACAGTGGCGAGCATCTGTCACTATCTGGACCCTCGTGACTAGATGACACGGGTATGACCAGGGGGAAGTTCTGGGTGTTAGGAGCCTCTGTTTGCTTGCGTAAGGGTGCGGAGGAAAGAGCTGAGCGCTTTTGTTGATCGCTGCCTGTATGATCGCCGTGATCATTATGACTTTTTGTATGTTTTGATAAATGCATCCATTACAAAAAATTTTTTATATTAACATTAAGAATGTTATTTGAATTGGAAGTCAATAAAACGTCACACGCTTAGTTTTTAAATCAGTTGCAGACAGTTTATTCTCGTTGTGTTTTGGTAATTTATACAGATGTTCCAAACAGCTGGCAGTTGCACATGGAGGCCACCTTGTGTTCGCGTGCCTGCAGTAGACAGCAAGTTTAGATCTTTGTTGTTTTTTTGTTTTGTTTTTAATAAATCTTCCTCTGTATGAAATCGACCCAGTCATGTTACATAACCTTTTTCATCCTTTCTTACTCTCCACCGTTCCCTTTTTCACCACTTTTCCCTCTCCCTGTGTTACTCTCTCTTCCTCCCGCTTGCCTACTTTTCCTTTCTGCTCTTTGTTTCTCATGCTCCTCCTCACTCACTCACTCGCTCGTTTGTATGTATAATGACTCAAGCATTCCGGCTAAGCTTTGATTTGACCCTTTTAGTCCTCACGCCGCTCCGTCTTCATTGTCTGTCTGAAAGAATTGCCTCCCGTGTGTATCGCCGGCGTTCTTCCTGATCCGCAGACGTTCTCCACAGCGCCAGCTCTGTAACGAGCATTTTATTTTCTCAGGAGGGAGAAATACCGACCACTATTATCCATCTATCTGTCTGCCTGAACAATTAAGGGCTGTACCACAGCAGAGATTCAGTTTTCGTTTTATCTGTAATCAGCTGTAGATTGAAACCCCTCTGATCTGCACAGCACACTTGGAGAGATGATTCACCGGATGGCCGAGGGCTCCTTTTGTTATTTTTATGCGCTTTCCCGATCGTTGTAATCGAATACTCGGTCTGCAGTCATGACCAGGAGGACCGTTTTGAGTGCTACAGCTTCTTCTTTTTTTTTTTTTTTATATAAACATATCTTTTATGTAACACTGAGATTGCTTCCAATGGGAAAGGGGGGTAAATATGACTCCACTTTCCGGTCCACTTTTTTCCTCTCTGTATTTAAACTGGTTTCAGACCTTGCGCGGTTTAGAGAAGGAGGATTTCGCAGAGACCTGGCCACCCTGTATGTCTGCATGTATCATGTCTCTCTGCCACGGCTAATGTTAAAATCTATTTACATCCTAATGTACAGCGTTATTGTAAGACGCTGCCCGGTGTCTGGACGTGTGCATCACACGGATTTGATTGAAAATCTAAACCCTTGCCAGCTGAGGCCATGTGTATTTTGCTGTATTGAAAGTTCTATCAGGACATGACCATATTGTTAGACATGGAGAGTCAAGAATAGATTAATCGCTACACTGTTTACAAAATCTGTGGATTTTGAACATTTGAAGCGGTAAGATGTTGCCTTTCCTCTATAATCCTGCAGGTGGTGCTCTAAACCATTCACATAGCACAGCGTTCTGTGTGGTAGGAGCAAATAATTAAACGTTTGTTTAGAATTGTATTAAAATAAAAAAAATCTGAAAAGTTTAATATAGGACGGTTATAAAATCACGATACTTACAGAATCGCAATACGAATCAAATCAGCACCCAGGTATTGCAATATCGGATCGATCTGTCTCTTACCTCATTTCCACTACACTGGTGCTGGTGCCAGGTGCCGGTGCTGGTGCTCGGCCGGTGCTGGACTGGGAACCACC
>JAQMYK010000006.1:5097246-5128436 GCA_030014345.1 Clarias buthupogon
CTGTTTCTGTAAATTTAAATCATGTTTTTATTAAGTACTCGGTATCGGTATCGGCGAGTACTGAAATGCAAATACTCATACTCGTACTCGTTTTCCAAAAAAGTGGTATCGGTGCATCCCTAATGTGAAGGATGTTTTGTAGATAGTGGTGCAGGGGCCCTCCAGGCTGCGGGTTCGATTCCCGGCCAGGCTCAATTGCCGTCTTTGTGTGCCTGGAGTTTGCATGTTCTCCCTGTGCTTGGTGGGTTTCCTCTGAGTACTCCAGTTTCCTCCCACAGTCCAAAGACATGCAGATTAGGCTAATTGGCTTCCCCAAATTGCCCGTAGTGTGTGTGTGCCCTGCGATGGATTGTCACCCTGTCCAAGGTGTACCCTGCCTCCTGCCCTAAGCCTCCTGGGGTAGTCTCCAGGCCCTCGCAACCCTGAATACAGGATAAAGCGGTATAGAAGATGAGTGAGTGGTGCAGGGACAATTCGTGGCATCAGGAATTTTACACCAAATGTCATATTTCATCCTGAAACCTGGTCACCTTTCCTGGGAGGATAAAGGGGACCTATGATGCAAAATTCAATTTGTAGTCATTTTCAGACAATAAGATTGGTCTCCAGTTTGTGTGGGAAAAAAAAATAAACATTCTCTGCTATTTGTCCTTGTTTCATTTCTTTATTGTCCAGGGCTTAAACAAGTCATGGATAAAAGAAATGTTGCACCTATAAATCTCTTACAAAATGTGTTTCTGTCAAATGCAGAAAGTTCTATTTTATAAAATAATGTGTACACTGTGGTTTAGTGGTCAGCACCAGTGTCCGGGTTCGATTCCCGTCTCGGGTCTGTGTGCATGGAGTTTGCATGTTCTCCCTGTGCTTGGTGGGTTTCCTCCGCGTACTCTGTTTTCTTCCCACAGTCCAAAGACATGTGGATTATACTAATTGGCGTTCCCAAAAAAATCTTTTGTGACCCTGTTACACCAGCAGCAGTAATGGCAGCATTTTCTGTATAATTTCCCGAAATGCCGCCATCGTATTAGCCTGCCTTGGTGGTGTCATTCCTGGCCTTCCAGACTGAGAGCAATCAGCAGCGGAAACAGTTTGGAATCTGTTCCATAGCCTGCAAATGGTATTCATGGCAGCTCCAAACCATCTGATGACGTCTGCTTGGTTGGACCATGGCGAGCATTCCGTTAAATCTTTCCGATGGCGCTGTGTCTGCTAGCATTGTCTAAACGGGGTATGATATAGTGCAGACAAAACCGCAAAATCAGGAAGTCATGCCACCTGGACATAATCACATGGCGGTTTTATGCAAGTGTACAGTGCCCCTTAAAAAGATGTGTTAGGGTATCCATGATAAAATAATACTCTTAATAATACTTTTAAATGACCTGTGTGTTTTCATGTAGTAAGGCAATCATCAATCCCTGTATATTTCAGGTTTTCAGAACAGTACAAATTTTTGTACATTTTATCTTGCAGCGTTCCTTTCGTCCACAAGTATAGGTTTTCCCCTTATTGTGAGCTCATGTACCAAGAGACATTTTCAGCCTAATGAAAACACTTACCTCTGACCAATTCTGCCATATCAAGCCATATACAACCAAAAGTAATAACATACTCATATTTTAAATTTTAAATAGGTCCATGATTCTCACAATTCACTCATCTATACCACTTTATCCTGTATACAGGGGTCGCGAGGGGGGCCTGGAACCTATCCAACGGGACTTAGGCGCATGAGGCGGGGTACGCGCTGGACGGGTGCCACTGTAATAAAAAATTATATAGGCGTCATGGTGACATAGTGTTTGGCACCGTGGCCTTGCACCTCCAGGTTCGATGCTTCAATTCCCACCTCGGCATTCCCAAATTGCCTATTGTGTGTGTGTGTGCGCACATGTGTGCCTCGTACCCAGTCTGCTCTGATAGGCGCCAGGCCCAGCTGCGACCCTGTATACAGGATAAAGAGGTATAGAAGATGAATGAATGAAAAAATAAATAAAATGTATATAATTTATAAAGATTATATTAATTATTATTATTATTAATATAAAACACATAGATTGTCACATTACCAAGGAACAGGGAAACTCCTTTCTCCAAAGGAATTTCCAGGTGATGTAACACAGATGACTGATGATAGTGATGATTGACTTTAACGAGGTCTTGACACTGAAGCCTCCTTACATACTTTTTTTCATATTTGCAGTTACGCGTTCTAACAACCCATTGTTTTTCCTCCATCTATTATTAATCTTAGATTCATGTGGTTTATGCGTTGTTGCTGTAGAAATGAGCAAAGAAACATAAACTTGTGTGTTTTGAATTAAAGCCAGTACTAATACCAGAGCTACAGATGTGCAGTCAGTGTTCCAGTTGTTCAGTAGTGTTGAGTCCACTCCATTTACTCTCCAATCTTGGCAAATCATGTCTTTATATGTCACTGGAATAGGTTTGGGACATTCCATAGAGTTGTATGCTTTTAACTTTGTGGCAACAAGTTTGGAGAAGGTCCGGATACAGTACGGACGTGTTATAATGTGGTATGAGGTTTGGAACAGCTCCAAAAATAGCATGAAGAGTTCCCCAGTTATGAATGTTAAATGTAAGTCATCACAGGCATTTAGAAACAGTATTGGAATGCAGGAATGTTTAGGTTTTCATCCTGGAACAAGACGCAGATGCATTGTTTCCCACTTGCCTCTCTGCGTGTGTGTGCAGTTTATTGTATTTGAAGAACAAGCAATTACCGCAAATTGCCTGTTGATGTTGGGCTGCTCACCTTGAGTGAAATTTCACTTGATGTATAATGATGTGATATTATATTTATTCTGTAGTTTCCATTTGAAAAAAATATATATCTAAAAAGAGTTATAAATGTACAGTGGTTTCATTTTAAATCATGTTACATTATATGGATTCATGTGGTTTCTTTAAGGCCCAGTGATACACTTCTCGCTTGGAATGTGGACGTCCCCAGCCAAAGCCCAAATGCAAATAAGCTGGCACAGGTTTTACACTGGATGCTCTTCCTAACACAACCCTCATCTTCTACCCAGGTTTGTGACTGGCACTAGAGATGCCCTGTATAAAAGAGGGCATCCAGTGTAAAACCTGTGCCAGGTTGTGTGCGGATCCGAGTGTCCGCTGTGGCAACTCCTTGATAGAAGCAGCTGAAAGACTAACAGCATTTAAAGCAACTAACAATTGAGGCAGGCTACAAATCAAGCCATGATTTCACTAAGATCCAATAGTCTCAAAACCCAGGAGTGAGTGGTGTCAATTCTCCTAAACAATTAGAAAAATGTTTCTAATTTGTGGATGATTAAGAGTACCCCACCGATCAGACATATAATTACAGTGGAGAGAAATGATGCGCAGTATTGTGTTGGGCGGCCTTGGGGTCTTTGCCTGCAGGCTGTGGTACACTGGGTGTTCTGGTGCCTTTCTAACATGGACAGCATTGAATTTTTTGAGACTTGAGTTTGGTATGGCATTGGCTTTTCTGTGGGATCGGACTACATAGGCAGGGTCCCCACAGGCATGGATAAACCTTGGATTCCCATGATCCTATCACTAGTTTGCTGGGATATAATTGATAATCAGCATTAATGTTAATAGGCGATGGGAAACCATGGCAAGAAAATAACTAAACTAAAACCCCCCAGGACCATAACACAGCCACTTGTATTTCTTTCAACTTCTGAATCACTGTATCCATAGTAATTTACCATCTTGACATCAATCAAGGCCATTTTATAAGGAACATCAGCCAAAAGAACTGTTATTCTTTATAGCCTTTATTTCCAAATTCACATGTACATTAACAAGAATCAGTTATTATTAAAACACACAAGAACAATATTGACAATCACATTTCTCAAGCTAAAATGTACAAGCGCAGAATTAGGTGAATGGTGTCAATGATAGCAGGATGGCAAACCCACCAGGTCAAGCTTGCAAGTCTGGAACAAGACCTTACCCTCAATGCGGCGGCCTTCCTTCTTCACAAGGTCACTTGTGGATCGCGGTACCTTCCCTCGACCCACTCTTGTACATGAAACACAACTTCTTTCACCCAAGGCAACACGTCCAGTAGCCCACATACCACATACAGTATACAAACCCCATCCAGGAACGTTCAAAAACACATTGCCGATCCATATAAAACAAACAAAAAACCCATAAAAGACCAGATAACGTAGCATGCAGATAATCGTGGTGCAAGCAACAACCGCTGAACTGCTCTGCCCTTTTTTTTTTCTTTCTTTTTTTCAATTTTTTGTTTTTCAGCACTCATATTCCTTGGCAAATAGATGAATCATAAATGTTAATACACATACATTGGATAACTAAGCTATCTATACAGCTCCTCCTCCATCACAAAGAAAGTGGGGGGGTCATCTTTTGAATAGTATATTCCCTTCTATTTCTATAACAGCGCAGAAAAAAAGCACAATCCAGATTACAGAATATACAGTAAAAAGAATGTTGTTCAAAAAAAAAAAAAAGAAAGAAAAACTGGAGGTGATGCAAAGGCATGCAAGGAGCATAGATAGACATTTGGAAGCTTGATGGACGTGCTGTGACAACACAGTCTAGTCTACAAAAAGAGGAAAATTTAGCAGTGTCATTGGTTGAAAGCTTGATTTTGCAGAAATCAAATCGGTACGGTGTGTGCCGTGAAAAACAGTTTTTTTTTTTTTTTTTTAGAGTTTTTAGATTTGTTCCAAATGGGAGTGTACACACAATGTGCCTTCCATGCGATTCAACTGGGGTTTGAAAGACAATACAAGAACACCGTTGACAGTGAATGTGTAAAAATGTGACGACAGATCAGTTTGGAAATATGTTTTAGTTTTTTTTTTGCTGATAGTTCTATGACCACCTTTTCACAGTACAGGAGTCTGGACGTGAACAAATCACAAAAAACGCGTACGGAACACTTTCGGGTTAAACATATACTCTTTGCATGTACTCCAATTTCATGAAGCATTTCAACTCATAATCATCCCTACAACTGAATTATCACCAAAGCACACATTTCTAAATAACCAACAGCAGCCCCTTCATTACAGTTATGATAAAAATGGTTCGAAACGTTTTTTAAAATGTCAAATCAGGTACATATTTGTGTACAAAATGTTTAATTCTAATAACCTCAATTCCCGACACTGGGTGAAGGTGAAAATGCTTAATGTTAGATGTCAGGAATATAAATGTGAGTGATTTATTATCACCAGCGCTACACTGCTGCAATGAGCGGAAAAGTTAAATAGGAGAGGCATCTACAATGCAGCACAAAACCGGAAAAAAGAAAAAGAAAAAAAAAACCTTAAGACTGCCAGCAGGTTCAAACACTTGTTTTCATATCAAATACATCTCATATGCACAGAATAATACTGCAAGAAAAGTGCCTGACAAACAGCATCTCATTTACATCAAGCTTGCAACTCCATTTTCAGAAATATCTCATAAATCCTGTTTAGGTATTTTTAATACCTAATCCTCCTTGCATGATGAACTGCAACCTAATGTTAGATGGAAATTTGGAGAGATATTAAAAGCCTTGACTTTTTCTTGAAGCAAAACACTTTCCTACTACTGTAATACCCTGTTTCTTAACTAATACTTGCTTTGCGAATACCTATTTTGAAGACTTGACCAATTTAATGCGAGACCTTCCATATACAAGGGGCGTTCAAGTCAAAATCGGGACTTGTGATGAAATTGCTTGTGAATAAAGGAGTAAAACTGATTTTCGTTTCAAGCAGAGTACAGTGATGAGACTCGGTGAAAGGTGCAAACGTTTTAAAGAAAGCCGGATGTCCGGGAACAACGATCCCGGCCGTGGTGCCTCGGAGCCCACTATAATCGCTACAATCAGAGAACATTCAGGGAGTGGAACTCCTGATCCTTGAAAATCATTCACCAACACCACTTGCACTTACTCTGCTGCAAGTTATTGCCACATCCTGACCTCGCTCCAAGCCATTTTCCACATGGTAAAGGAGTTCCTGGGAGGCCAGCATTTCAGACAGAAAGCAGGCAGTCTGCTCACGACTCAAGTACTGAGAAAACTTTCTACCTTAATGATATCTGAGCACCAAGAGAAACAAAGGTAGTTTTTACTGTTATTCTGCACAATCAAAAGTCCTGCTTTGACTTGAAATACCCTCATACAATTCTTACTCAATAGGAGACAGAATATGAGAAGGGGAAAAAATCCAATATTTCTCCAATTTTGTGAGACCGGGACCAATCAAAAGATTTAGAAATCAGAACAAAGCAAAATGAGAACTTTGAAGGTAAAAGGTACAGCTAAAGAGACACTTTTAGCAGTCACGGGCATGATGCTCAGGACATGGTAAGGCCTAATACAAATCTTGTTTCAAAACTTTAACAGTGATAATGAGGGCTCCTTGATAAGGGATCCTCGTCAGCCACGGGATGGGGAGATGAAGACTTCCGTATGTCCGTAAGTGACTGTATCAGGTGGGTTTAGGACTGAGGAAGGAGGACGTGGGGAGAGATCACAAGCCCTGCATGGCCAACGAGGCGCTCACCTCGTCTGCAAGGGTGGAGAGCTGAGGTGGGTCAGCCATGTTGATGCTGCCAGAGGAGGAAACAGTGCTGAGCTGCTGGGGAGACTCTTCCAGAGAGATGATCTCAGCGCCATGGTCAGTTCGCGCCTTCGCCTGCTCGCGGAACATCAGCTTATGTGTCTCAATCTGGGGCGAGCAAAAATAAAACCTAATGTTCACTGGGTCTTACAAACCGAGTTATACAGAATTATATACTTTTTGTTGTTCTGTGGATATCTTCACTTTATATAGTCATGTTAATGGCAACACTTGGAGAAAAGGGTGCTATAGTTTCACTCTGGCGGAACCTTATATGTATTGACGTTAACCATCCAAAGGACATTTAAGAACATGTCTTGATATTTTACTCCATGTGTTCAACATGAATGATGAGAAGAATTACAATAAAAACAGAATAACAAAAATATAGCAGTCGTCGCTTGCGGACAAAAACTAATTTTTATTTCACTGATAAACTAAAAAAATATATCTGTAGCATGGTCACAAATCTCTGCATCCATGGATATACTGTATTTATACTGTATATGTACATTGCTTTAGAACCTCTCTAGACGGCTTTGAAACTAACAATAGGAGATGGAATAAAACCAAATCTAACACCATGCATCTTTTTTTCCATTGGGGTAACATGAGGTCAGTATTTTATCAGAATTGTCCCAGAACAAATTCTGCATGTAACAATATTGATTCTGATGCATTTGGAATTTTTTTTTGTGGATTTTTTTCCCGATTTTCTCCCTAATTTAGTCGTGTCCAATTCCTCTCCGTCACTAGGGGGCCCCCACATTAAGGCTACTACTACCACTCAGCCGGGAGGGCTGTTTCCTCTGAACCACGTGACGCCAGCCGACCGCATCTTTTCGAACTGCTCGCTCACGCACCGTTGGGGGCGGCGTAACACACTCAGAGGACAGCGCTATCCGCTCCTTCCACTTGCGTGAGCGCACAGACGCCCCTGATTGGCTGTAGAGCCGTGCAATTAATGTGGGAGCACTAAGTACCTCTCATGCCTCCCCTCTGAGAGAGCTCGGCCAATCAGCTCTCTCTAGATCTCCGGCTGCGAGAGGTTACAGCATCACCTGGGGTTCGAACCAACAACCTCCGGATGAAAGGGCGAGCACTTTACCACTACGCCACTCGGAGGCCGTATTTGGAAATGTTTAACGGTCTTGTATTCAGTCTGTACACAAGTACCGTGAAGCCAGAAGCCGTCAGTTTGAGCATCTGTTGTCGTTTATAAGTTTTTGCCTTTGCTTCCAGACTTTCGGGCCACCCTGTATAAAAACCTGTAAAAAGTTTTGATGTGTCATCGTTTACGTGTTGATAGAGATCAACAGTTATTGAAAACGTTTGTTGACACACTCAGAGGAACATCTGTTCAATTAAACCTCAGCTATTGTTAGCCAAAAAAGTAGACCTAATGTGCTGTGTCAAGTAATTATTAAAACATGGCGTAATGGTTTCCTATCTAAAGTTGATTTATTTTTTTCCTTTATCCTTTATTTTTCTGATTCAAAAACGACTTGCCAAAGCTAAATTAATTATTTGGCAGACGCTTATCCAGAGTGACTTATATTTATCTCATTATACACATGAGCCTTCTGATTTGTAGGCCGCCATCCTTTTGCAGGATCTTTGAGAGTTTTGCAGTCTCAAAGTTTTTAAAAAAATCCATAAAACACAATAGTATCTGTTATTAAATATATTTTATATAGACAGTCCTTTAAGTTTCTTTTTTCTCTCATGAAATTAATAATGATAAAAAAAATTCTACTAGTCACTACCGAGAGAGGTTCTCTGTCCCATCTTCAGAAACTGTTACTGACACTGGAGACTCCTTCCTTACATATCTCCTTACAGAAAACAATTACACATTTCATGTGGCCTATCCCTCATACACATCTGTTTCTATGTCTTATTATAGAAATTATAGTATGTTAGAGCAAATATAAAATATAACCTGCAGTTATATAGAAAAAAACAGCTGTGTCTACTCAGAGTGAATAATTTAATACCAATAACAACAGTTTCTCAACATTTTTAACCCTTGCCTTTTTTTTTGAGGTCCTGCTGTTGTGATGCAAACATCCTAATTAAAAAAACTTCCACATATAAATATTCCATACAGTGCCCTGAAAAAAAGATTTTTCCCCCTTCCTGATTTTTTTGTTGCATATTTGTCACACTTAAATGATTGAGAGCATCAAACAAATTTAAATATTACATAAAGATAACCTGAGTAAATACAAAATGCAGTTTTTAAATGCTGATTTCATTTAGAAAAAAAAGCTGTCCAAACCTACCTAGAAAAAGTAAGTGCCCCCCTTGCTAAATCACGAATGAACTGTGATTTTTTGGAAAGCTGAGTTAAACCTCTTTTGCCGCACTCAGGCCTGATTACTGTCAGATCTGTTGAATCAAGAAATCACTTGAACAGAAGCTGTCTGCCAAAGTAAATCACGCTATAAGATCTAAAACCTGCACAATCATAAAGAAATGAGAAACAAAGTAATTGACAAAAGTATCGGTCTGGAAGGGGTTACCTAGCCAACAGTCAAACATGGTGGTGGTAGTATAATAGTATGATGGTCTGGAACCATGAATTCTGTGCTCTACCAGAAAATCCTAAAGGATAATGTCTGGCCATCAGTTTGTGACTTGAAGCTCAAGCACATTTGAGGTATGCAGTAGGGCAACGATGCAAAACACACCAGCAAGCCCACCCTTAAGTCCAAACTTAATTCTGTTTGAGATCCTTAAACAGGCCACTCATGCTTTAAAACTCTGCAATGTGGCTGAATTTAAAGAACTCTGAAAAGAACAGTTGGCCAAAATTCATCCACAATGATGTGAAAGACGCATTACCAGTTATCACAAAAGCTTGATTGCTGTTGTTGCCACCAAGGGTTTAGGGGGCATTTACTTTTTCACATATGGCCAGGAAGGTTTGGGCAGCTTTTTTTCCCTTTAACATTTAAAAACCACATTTTGTATTTACTTGGGTTATCTTTGTGCAATAATTTGTTTTTGTTGATCTTAATCAATGAAGTGTGACAAATATGCAAAAAATAAAAAATGAGCACATATTTTTTCACAGCACTGTAAATAAAGTCAATTATTCAATACCTATTACGCCAGAAGAAAAGAACATTTATAGCATTATAAATCAAAGACAGTTACGTAAACCAACCAGTGAGTTCGATATGCTTAAAGTGCTCTTCACTCCTCGCACACCCATCACTGCTTTTTCCGGGAAGGTGTTTACGGTATTGCTTCATCAAGCATTTATGAGGATGGATTTCACACACACACTTTCTTCCTAGATACTTACTGGAGTCTTCAATCTTTATCTGGGGGTTGCTGAGGTGGATAGGTTCTGGGGAGACACTGATGGATGATGGGGTGGTGGGGTCACTGGGGTCTGGGGAGAGAGAGCCCTCATTTTGGGGTGTGCCTGCACCTCTCCCTTTCTCTCTCTAAACACCCAGCCCAACCAGGCAAATGAATGGTGACATTAGCAACATATGGAACCAAAAACATAAGAAATGAAAATTAGATGGTTGCAACATAAATTTAACAGGGAATGCAAAATGAGAACAAATTCTTGGGGAGACTTAAAAAGTAAAGTGCAATAAAGGAAACAGAAATGATAGAAAACGTTTCCAACAGAAATGGTCCGGAAGCAAAATGGGGCAAGGATGATACACTATATGGCCAAAAGTTTGTGGACACCTGACCACCACCCCCATATGCTGAACTTAAGTGTTCTTCACAGAGCGCTGGTCTTATAAACCTCTGGGATGAACTGGGATGCTGACTGCACCTTAGGCCTCATCATGTAACATTCTCTTGTGGTTGAATGAAAAATCCCCAAATCTCCACAGCTACGCTCTGAAATCCTGTGGAAATCCTTCCCCGAATAGTGGAGCTGCCTATAATCTGACATAGGATGTTTAAGAAACACATATAATCAGATGTCCACAAACTTCTGGCCATGTACTGTAGATTTACCGTCACCTCTTTATGGACTGGTATGAATTATAGATGAGTAAAGTTATGTAATCCTCTAGGTCTCGTATTTCCATCAACCACACCCTAAAGTTCAGGCATTTTATGTGTGGAGGCAAAAGAAAACCAGAAGAGAGATGAAAGAAAGAAATATGAGAGAATGGAAGGAAAGGAAGCAGCCACTAACAGTTCTCATCTATACCACTCTATACCACTTTATCCTGTATACAGGGTCACGGGGGGCCTGGAGCCTATCCCTGGAGACTTAGGGAAGGAGGCGGGGTACACCTGGACAGGGTGCCAATCCATCACAGAGCACACACACACTCATTCACACACTGCGGGGCAATTTGGGAACACCAATTAGCGCAATCTGTGTATGTCTTTGGACTGTGGGAGGACACCAGCAGAATGCGAACCCGGATCCTGGAGGCGGTAGGCGACAGTGCTAAACATCCTATAAACTGTTCCGTTAACTTTGAATTCTCTCGGACATTATATCCATTACGTGACTAGCTTGACTTCCTACATGAAACTATGGAAGAAAATATGATTTAAAAAAAAGATTAGATATTACTGGCTGAATTCTCCTAAAAAGGTTAAGTCTAATTTTCAAATCTGTAATATGAATGGACATTAACTTTTTGAAAACTCATTCTTGCTACCTAAGTATGATTAAATTATAATGTCATAAAATAACTATGTGCCACAATGAAACCAGCATTAACCCAATCAATTTCATCTGTAATTATACAACATTTATTAAACTGTCTATGATGCTGTTGAACCACGGTGGAGTCATAATGCAATGTTTAAATGTCAGGTAAATACTTTAGGCTATGTGACAATATAGAATTTCCAGATGGTTGGAAATGTTGAAGGGAATGTTGATGAAGGCACAAAGCATTGTGTGATAAACCATTTGGTTTCTGATAAAAACCCTTTCTTTTTGCTTACCCTCTTCTGACCACCTCCAGCCACATGGCCAATGTTGTCTAGAGAGCGGATCTTCGACTGGGCCTTAAATTCCAGTTTCTCAGATCTGATCTCAATGTGTCCACCCCCTAAAAGAAACAAAAAATGAGGGGCATTCAAGTCAAACTGGGACTTGTGATAAGGACATAGAACCGATTCACATTTACAGAAGACTTGATGATGATGAGACTGATCATTCTTTAAAACATCTGATCTCAGCCGAGGTGGTTCAAAACCCAATGCAGTCGATCCCATAAACATTCAGCAAGTGGAACACCGGAAGATGGACGACTTGTTGCCAACTTACGGAAGAGACGTCTCTGTCTGGAAATGTACACACAATCATTCACCACCACCACCACTACTATCACATTACAGGAACTTGGCTGGGGGTTATAGCCACATCCCCCGTACAGTCCTGACCTCGCTCCAAGCCATTTCCACATGTGTGGACCATTAAAGGAGTTCCTGGGAGGCCAGGGTTTCAGGCGTCAAGCTGGATCATGGTTCCGGTGTACTGAGAAAACTTTCTACCTTGATGGTATCCAAGCACTAGAAGCGAGCTTCTACTTTCATAACAGTCTTGTTTTGACTTGAACACCCCTCGCACACTTGAACACCCATCTATCACAGTGTAAACACAAAGTACACGACAAAGCATCTACCTGGCTTGTGGTGGATGTTGCCTTTTGAACCACATTTCGCCTGCACGTTGCTCAAGTCTATCTTTTTGTGAACAATCTGGATCTATGAAGCAAAAACAGAAAAACAGTGCATTTTTAAGGAAGTGGCAACAGGTGGCGTCATTAGTCCATGCATTTGCATCATGCATTTTACACTCCAAGACATCCAAGCAGGCGATGTTGGATTTTTAGAATTCGTCAGGAATCTATCAGAAGTTGTTCACATGACATCAGGACAGGAATCATTACATCAACGTAAAAATTTTTTAGTTTGCTCGGAGAGTTTCTTATATTAGATATCACTTTTGTTCTGAGGAAGATTAGATTGACACTATACATTTGACAAAGCCAAATAATACTTAACTTGCATTTAGCGGCCTATAAATACATACAGTATAACCATAAAACTGTTACTGTACTGTATATCTTCATGTGTGGCTTTTAAAAATGTCAACAGCATTGAGATGATAATTATAAAATGTACGTATTTATAGACAAATAAAATGTCTTTTAGTAAGGTACTATAGAAGGCATACCGTATATGTTGAATACGAATAAATAACAAATTATACTTTTTGCTTCATTAACTTGCATGGAGCCACAACAGCAGCACGACACGACTGTGTGCAATCCCAAATTCCCAAAATAGATCTGATGATCTCACTGGCATGACAGCCCACAAAGGTCAGAGGTTTTCTGGATAAAAAGACTGCACTTGTGCTCATGATGAGGTCATCTCCTTTCTGTGGTAAACTACTGGCTACAAAGAAAGGGGCCCTCGACCCAGCTGTCCAGAGCGACACAATCCAGTTACTGTGTGGCGCTGAGTGACTGGGCCATTTAGTGTTCTTCTTCTTCACTAGATGAGAACCAGTGCACTTCACAATTATATATGAGTATATGCAGTTCAAACTTATAATATATGAGTGCTAACGACAGTTCATGACCTTTGATACAATGGTTGGAAAACTTAAAGAAACAAATTTACCCTTGACTGTCACAAAAAGTTTACACTGGAAACGAAAAAGTAAAAAAAAAATAAAAAAAACATCATCTGGGCAGAAGCACCCTTCAGAACACCCGTACACCGGTGCAATCAGCCAATCATATTGAAGCGATGCAAATGCATAAACTCATGCAGATACAGTTCAAGAGTTTCTGTTAATGTTTACATCAAACTTCAGAATGGGGATTTTTTTTTTATATCTGCGACTTCCATTGCAGCTTAGTTTTTCCTTCCTTTTTTTGAAAAAATCTGATTATAGTGTTGAAAATTGCTAATATTGCTAATATTTTTTGGGGGGCCGGGACGGATTATTTAACATTTTTCCTTCGCCTAAAGACCTCGCCTCTGGAGCGGATCAAATTTAAAAAAGATAAACAAAAAAAACACTATTTCCATTTGTACAGGTGTGCTGTTGCAGGATAAGCAGGTGTTCTTATTAAAGTGGACAGTGAGTCTAAACCTTGAAAGCTGGAACTACTGTCAAAGCTGCTGTTATAAACATTAATCAACCTACTGACCAATCAAGAATTCGAGAGCACTGTGATATTACACCTCATAAATAAACATTGTACATTACTTTAATGGTCATAAAAACATTTTTTTTTAAAAATGTGTAGAACATAATAATAATAATAATAAAAAATTAAACCATGGCTTTTGCACAAGCGTCTTATGCAGCTGTGAAAATCCTTTGACTCCACCCCATCTCAATCTGCTCAGAAAGAAAAATATGGCTAAAAGCAGAATGAGAATGTTGTGTCTATAGGTCAGGATCTGGGGTACGGACTCAGGGAACACAAATATAATTCCAGTGTTGTTTCACTTCAGATTTTAACTTCGAGAGCCCTAATCTTGACTACTAACTTTAAAAGGAGACGGACCTGAGAAACATTGAAATATTTTCCAGACATAGTCTTTTAAATCTACAGGACGTCTCATGCATATTAATGGTGAAAGAAACACTAGACGCAACTGTAACTTTAATGAACCTGTCCAGCAAGTGCCGGGTAACACCACCACAATGTCAGAGTGACAACAGGACAGAGGGAGTTTTACATTTCAGGCAGTGAGTAAGAAAGTTAACAGACTAGCTCAGGGATCAACAAGTTGGTAACATTCACGTCTGCCAAAGGTCTCTTGAGCAAATAAAAAGGGATTAATGCAGATTGAGAAGTCAGAGGGGACTGGCTGAAGCCATACGAAGATCATATTGCAAATGCGGAGGGCACAGAACTCCTCCCGTGTTTACTCACATTGCCACCTCCGGGTGTGTGTTTGATATTGTCTTTGGAGCCGCACCTAGCCTGCACACTACTTAAGTCCAGCTTCTGATCTAGAATCTGAACCTGAAAGAATGAACAGGTTTGGGGAAGATAATAAAATTCACAATAAGGTCTGTCTGTGGAGACCAGGGAAAAGGCCCAGGGAGAGGAGGAGAAACAGTAAACTACCAGCCATCATCATGAGACACACAAAGCTGGAATTTCAAAGACAACAAGATAGACATGTACAATTTAGGTAGTGAGAGATTTGATAGATTTATGATAGATGACTAGCTCACTCACTCACTCACTCATCATCTATACCGATTTATCCTGTATACAGGGTTCTGGGGGATGGAGCCCAGGAGGCTTAGGGCACAAGGCAGGGTACACCCTGGACAGGGTGCCAATACATTGCAGGACACACAGTCACACTCTACTGGGCAATTTGGGAACGCCAGTTAGTCTTTTAATCTGCATGTCTTTGGACTGTGGGAGGAGACCGGAGTTCACAGGGGAAACCCACCAAGCACAGGGAGAACATGCAAAAACTCCATCCATGCACACAGACCCAGAGGCAGGAATCGAACCCGGGCCCTGGAGGTGCAATGCAATAGTGCTAACCACTAAGCTACCGTGCCACCTTAGCTGACTAGCTATGTCAGGGAAAAGATCAATAATATAAGGGAATCCAGATTGGCTAGTTAAAATAAAATAGAATAAAATCTTCAGAAATAGTCATAACCTCAGGAAGAACCAAGACATGAGAGTGTTAGAGTTCATCCCATAGTTACTCACATTTCCATTTCTAGGTACATGTTTCATATTGTCTTTGGAGTCAGGCTTTGATTAAACATTGGGAAAGTCCCATTTTAGTAGCGATATCTATTCTGTCATAGGAAGCAAGGAAAGAGCAAAGCGGAAAGGAAACAGACATCTTAGAAGAAGGAGCTTTTATTCATATTTATCAGTGTCCCCCAATTCTGGTCCAGCAGCTCATTGGCACTGCATATATTTAAAAAAATTTATTGTTCTGTAATGTTCATGTTGTCATCAAGAAGCATTTAATTTTGTAGCATGTAGGTTTTCCAAGACCGGGATTGGGATACAGTGATGTACACCAGGAGGAATGGGTCAGTTAGTGTGGATAGGATGAACTCGAGTCTCACTGCTGTTTAGTTTGATTATTTGATTAGTTTTATTTTAGTGTAGCTAAAAAAGAGCATCACGATGATAGATATTTATCATAGATAAGGGATGAACCAATGAGATTGCCTTTTTTGGAAATGGTTTGGAAGAGAAATTGGTTTGCATAAAAAATGCAACTTGATGATGAGGAGCAAGATTAGGACGTAAGGATAAGTAGAGAGTTTGATCGTAATAAGTTAAGGACAAAACCACAGTGGTGGCCAAAAGTACTGTATTAAGACAACATATGCCATGTATTATAGGTTCTCCCTGTGCATACTGTAAAACAGATGATGTCACTAATTAGTTCACACTTATCTGGCTGAAACGTTCTGCTACTTATATATGTGGCAGGACTTTTAATTTCTATCCTAATATAGGTAAGACTAGGGACTTCTCAAGTGAATTGTGAACTTCTTTACATGATCTTCAGGAAGAAATCAAGCAAGCATGGATTGAGCAATTGATACCAGAGTACTGCTCACATCTTTTTGACACTGGGTCTACAGTATAAGGTTTTGTAGAATAAAGAACTTCATACTAAATGCTGATTGTTCTATGGAACTGTCCTTGCATAAAATAATTTATTCTAATTATCTGGAGAATGTCATTGGATTTCACTTTTGCCTCAATACTTTTGGCCACCGCTGTAAAACTCAAGGTTCATCCCATTGTTACTCACATTGCCCCCTCCAGGTACATGTTTCATATTGTCTTTGGAGCCACACTTAGAATGAACACTAGAAAAATCCGCCTTCTGATCAAGAATTTGGACCTGTTTAAGATAAATGTGGGGGAAAACTCATTAGAAAAAAAAGATAATCTTTGCTTTAGCTTGTCTTAATAGTTGTAACCAGGCACAAGATTACAACTTCACGTCAGTGCATTAAAAGCAGAAGTTATTGTGAATTGAGCCTTGAATGTATAAAATGGGTAAATGTCATTGTAATAGCCAAGCAGCCTGAACCTGTGTATCTTTCACTTGCACTTTCAGGAAATAAAGGTGATTATAACATATGGTCTTTTGGTCCATATACCTTGCCTCCTCCAGGAGTGTGCCTAATGTTGTCTTTAGAACCACATCGAGCTTGGACACTGCTGAAGTCCACCTTCTTATCAAGAATCTGGACCTGTATAAAAGAGGGAGTACAGAAAAGCAAAAACTTAATAGGTCACATATTAACAAACAATAAAGACTGTGCCAATCTGTGAGAAATTTCGAATAGAATAAAAACATTAATAGAAGCCACACTCCTATCCAGTATTGGAATAAGTGTAACAGTAGTGGTGATGATAACTGGAGGAAGAACCAAAACTTAAGGTTCATCCCATAGTTACTCACTTTGCCACCTCCGGGTACATGTTTGACATTGCCTTTGGAGCCACACTTAGACTGAACATTACTAAAGTCCAGCTTCTGATCAAGAATTTGGACCTGTGAAAAGGTAGAGTATTGGTAAAAAAAAAAAAAAAGTGAGAACATGTAGGGCAAATGGGATTTGTTGACTAATTGAGGAGTTTTGGAACTAAATTAAGAGGAGGGTGTGTTGAGATGGAGCAGATGTTCTGCTGTTGTTCTGCTGTTGTTCTACTTAGGCTTTAAAGTATTTTTATAATCATTACATGACCTGGAACCACAATTTCTATTGTTGCATATCTGGGATGCAAATCTGAAGACTGCCAAATGGTGCTGTGATACCTTCAACTAATGTTTTTAGAATTACTTGAACATCCTGACTGAACTTAAATTACAGAAGAAATCTAATAATAGGAAGTACCCGGCCTCCTCCAGGCTGGTGTTTGAGGTTGTCAGTGGAGCCCACTTTTGAGCGCACGCCCTTCAGGTCAGGCAGGGGCGTAGCAGCAGCCAAAGGGGCCGGAGAGCGGTTCTTCATGGAGCCAGGTGATTTTGGGGTGGAGCGGATGACTGCCACCTTCTTCATCTCCTTTCCTGCTGGAGTTTTACCTCCTAGGGACTTGCTAGCTGGTGACTTAGGGGTGCCAGGACTACTTTGGCCACTAGCCTCAGGCGTCTTAGGAGACTCTAAGTGAAGAACACAGTATAAATGGTACATTTAAAATGTACATTAACAAGTTCAATCAGAATCAATACGATGAGATGAAATTCTCTTTAGAGAATCTTACCCCTTCTCAATTCAATATCTCTTTATTCTAATATTCTCTCATAATAATACTCAGTATTGATCAGTATCTCTTGAATCAAATGAGAACTCTCAAATTCGTAACAACTGCTTTACCTTTTCCATTTTTCTTTGGGTCCACTTTCACTGTATTAAAATAACGAAAAAAATAAATAAATAAAAACCACATTAGCATAAACATGACAGTGCTGCTGTTGTTTTATTTTCATCCCCCCACCCCACGATCTCCAATAATGCCCTGCTTTTGAAAGGGTCAAGGTTGCACTTTGAACAGCTTCTCCCATCAGACCTGTAGATCTCTCAAACTCCTTTAGAGTTAACCTCAACCTCATGGTTACTTCTTTGACTTAGCCTTCTTACCTGGACACTGACTCCTACATAGAGTCATGCTTATGATATATTCTTTCTGTTTTGTTTTTTTTTGTTTTTTTTTAAATAATGATTTAATGTTCAAAGTTTGAGATAATTTAAGATAATTAAAAGACTAATAATTTTCCATAACTGAGAAGTCTGAGAAAATTAACAGTAGACATCAAGATAGAACCTCCCATCCATTACAAAAATTCTGAAACACACTGTCAGGGTCTCACTCACCTGACTGAGGAGGAGTCATTGCTGGGATCTTCGTTCCAGCAGCATAAGGTCTACTTCCAGGAGCCTGACAGCCAAAAGAAAATGTTGTTAGTAGATTAGCACTGCTGAGGAAGGTGTTTTTTCCATGTTTGCTTTCAGATGATAATTTCATCTTAAATTTCGATTGCTCATCCCTGGACTACAATAGGCACAAGAGGTGCCTGGAGCCTTCCCAGGAGACTGAGCACACCAAGGTGGGTACACCCTGGATGGGGTGCCAATCCATTGCAGGGCACATACACATCCTCATTCACACAATTTGGGAATGCCAGTTAGCCTAATCCACATGTCTTTGAGTTGTGGGAGGAAACCCACCAAGCATGGGGAGAACATGCAAACTCCACACACACAGACCCTGAGGAGGGAATGGAACCCAGACCCAGGAGGTTCATGGCGACAGTGTTAACCACTAAGCCACCAAACCTCCTTGGGGCAAAATCACTTTTCCAATATAGTTCACACGTTGCATGCAGAAAATTTGTCGATCAATGATTTAAGTGTAGAGAAGGACCAGTCTATTGTTAGTCAAGAGTGAAGAAAAAGCATATCTCCACTGCAATAGGAGTGTAGATTAAGTCATGTCCAGCAGAAGCAGGGGAGAGGTTTGCTCAGCGACTATACTGTACTGTACAGTACTTACCCTTGGCCCAGTCCCTTGCGGTAAAGCACTTGTAGGTGCTGAGGGAGAACTAGAGGAAGCTGAGGATTTTTTCACAATGGTGGAGGGTCTTTTTAGAGAGGATAGTCTAGCTTTTGCAGGAGGTGCTTTAAGTGACTTTGTGTCATGAGATGAAAATGACTGAATCAAAGGAATACAGATAATGAACAAAATAACGTAGACTGAGCAAAAAGGGAGGGATTATAAAAGAAAGTGATGTCACAAAACAAAATGGTTTCTTACCCGTTTCTCAGTATCGTTGTCGGTCTTCGTTTGAGCTGCCAGAGAGAAAGATTTGGGTCAAAACAATTTGTTAAAACATTTTTTTGTTCAGATTGACCTTATTTAACCAGAATAGGCACATGTACCACAGGGGACTGCCATGCTTTCAGAGTTCTTAGAGAAATTTCTTTTCCTGTATTTGATGTACTGTGTATTATAAAAGTGCATGACGAATAGAATGACAGCAGTTCTGTCCTTTTAATAATGCCGATGTAGCGATGGATCACAAGAACACACAAACAAATTCATGCAGTTATGACATGCATAAATGGGACTTGTGGAAATGTGGCCAGCAAACGTGGCCTTCATCAATTAGCACAAATACAGGCCACATGACTGTCAACCAATATCAAAGCACAGCAGGGTGACAGAAGTTATATGAAAGTAAAGCTTAAACAAACAAAGATTTTTGGGGCAACAGGCGATTTCCATTAATACTGCATTTATTTCGCAAAAGGACAATGCGGCACAGCTTAGAATAGCTCTGAAAAGCAAAAGTAGAGGGAAATATAACAAGAGAGAACGGGCTGGGATTTGGGTAAACAAGACATCACAGACCTTTGAACTGAGATACTGGGACACGTGATTTTCTGGCTGGTGAGCTATAGGATGTGCCTGGAGAACTGGTTGGGTCCTTCAAAGGAGGAACAATTTCTTTTCCGTCTGTCTCTAGGTCTTCAACTAAATCACTTTGATTGCCTTCATGGGGTACCAAGTAAAAGTCTGTCACTGATACAGGGCTCTGCACGTGTCCTTGTGGTACTGTGGCACTGACAAAGTCCTCCTTCGGTGTAGTATTTCCTTGGTCATATTCACAGCTTGAATCCACTGATGCATTGCCATTGGAACGATGCAAGATACCCATACTAGGTATATCTTTATCTCCAAATTGTGTCATCATATCTTGATCTGGTACAGTTTGTTGCCCATTGTCTGGAGGTCCATCAGTGGAGTCACGGCAGGATCCTTGGTGAAGAATCTCTTCAGGAACTGAGACAGCATCAAGTTCTTTGACTTTGTCCCCAACAGTGGAAAGATCTTCCAGGGCTGAACTGCGGATTAAGAAGGAAACAGGAAGGTCATTCTCCAGGGAAAGGCTCCTTGTGCGATCAGGACTGACAGGTCGCTGGTGCAGCTGCTTAGATGGGCCACTCCAGGTGGTCATTAGATAATGTTCTTCTTCTTCTACTTCTTCTTCTTCTTCTTCTTCTGGTATACTCTGGTCTATAAGGCCGCCACCCAGCTCTTGCCAGTCTTCATCATAACCGCCTGAAGCGAAGTCAGTTGCTACATCTGAAAATATTGCCGCACTTGCTTTCAGAGTCTATGGCATAAAAACTTTTCAATTTCACAAGCTAATGGAAATCTTTTACTGCAACAACTAATCACTGCCACTTTTCCACAAGAAAAAATATAAACAGAACTCAGAGTGATGAAATGAAAAAACAATGGAATGGTAAACATCATTATTTTGCTAGCCCTTCTAACCAAATGATTCGAAACACATATAAGACATAAAAGACACACAAAAAAAGCATTCTATGATCTGTTTTATTTCCATGCTATACGTTATAAGAAACTAGTCGATACGTTTCATCATATCAATTATCAAACCAAATGTCACAAACAAAGATTAATGTGGCATGGTGAGATGAACAATCATGGGGAAAAAGTATACCTTTTGTTTAAATGTATATTTGCATTTCCAATAGAGAAAACCAAGATTCAGAAACCAAGTGGGAAAAATTAAGTACACCCCATATTTTAGTAGCATATAGAGCCACCATTGGTAATAGCAGATGGTGAAATGTTGTTCTCTGCCCCCATTAAGGAGTTACCACCTGATCCACATACATTTCCATTTGCCGGACCCCTTACCCAGATTGACTTTCTCGTTAAGTAAGGGTTGAGGGCCTTGCTCAAGGGACAAATTGGTGGCATGACCTGGGACCCTCTGATCAGTAGTCCAATGCTCTAACCACTGAGCTACCCCTGCCACATATAACACTGGATGCCCTTCCTGACACAACCCTCTCATTCTACCTGGGCGTGGGGAGAGAATGCCTTATGGCTGGATACCAAACCCATATGGTGCATGGCAGGTGATGAGCATACCCTGAGCCAACGATGCACCAACAGACAATGCTGAAATGACCTACTGTAGTCGAGATCTCAAGCCCATTAAAGTGCTGTGGTGCAATCTTTAAAAAAAGGTGTGCACAAGCAAATGCTCTCAAACATTCCACATCACAAGCTATGTTGTAGAAGTGTGGTGTCTCCAAAACCATGTCTAGTAAACTCCTACAGAAAACATTTACTTAATGCTATTGTTGCTTATTATAGGGTATAGTTATTTTTTCCCATCTGGTTTCTGAATGTCGGTTTACGTTTTGGGAGAAAACAAGAACATATTGAAATCTGTTGTCCATTTTCTTGTCAGCTGAACTTATTGTTTTGTATATAGAAGTTGGTAAGGACCACACAACATGATTGTTAGCCCCCGTTAAATAAAAACATACCGAAGAACTGAGGGAGAAGTGTACTTTCAATTTTTCCCATGACTGTACAAGCACTGCTGAATAGTAAACAGATAGGGATGCTTATATCCAGAACTGATTATCAGTAATGCATCAATATTGGCCTGAAAGTCTGGATCAGTATCAGAGTTTGACTAGTTCGGAGCACAACACAGATGGTGCATGTGAGCATGTAACAGTAACTCAGCACCGTACCATCATCACATCAGCTCGGCAGTAGAAGCTTATGGTATCACCCAACTAATATCAATAAAATCCTTAATATTACATTTAATAAATCAGACAAACATTAACAGTACCTGTGGGGCCTCCTGCTTATTCATGGATCCATGAACCAAAAAAGAAAACAAGAAGGTATTAGAGAACTGTGATTTCGAACCATTTTCTCATGAATGCACACACGCAAGAATAAATAAATGAAGAAAAAAAAAAGCTGGGAAGGTTAGCTGGAATAAACTGCCATTTCTCTGAATGCTGAAAAGCAGTGCATTTAACAGCTTCTCTAGAAATATCTCATTACTAAAACCACACCGATATTAAGAAATTAAAAACAACAACAACAACAAAAAAAGAATAGCTCATTTTTGGAGATGATAGAAGCATAAGAGAAAGTACTCTGGTGAAGAATGAAAGAAAATATTTCTAACAAGCTGTTATGACACGCCAAGCAGCTGTTAAGAGCGCCTTTGGCACTTTGCTCAACATCACACCCATGTCACTGCAGTCATTAGAGGCATACAGTAAAATACAGTAAATGAATGAAGAAACTCAGCCCATTATCTCCTGACTGAAAAAACAGCCTCTCTGCCTTTATATTAAAACACAACATGTTAAATGTTCAGTAGTGAAATGCTTTTGCAAGACTTGCGAGGAACATTCATTTAAAAAAAGGGGGGAAAGAACGTAAGGAGTACAGCCTATAATGTGGTTCCACAAAAGCAGATAGCTGCTGTAAGAGCAACACAAAGACAAAAGGTTGTGGAGTTAAAAAGTGGTCCAAGGCGAAACCATAGCATTCCAGCAAAAAGCAAAAACACATCGCTCATGAAAGGCAGCAATCAGCGGTTGGTGGCGCCTACCACTCTGCCCGTTTGAATCAGCGGGAGCAGCTGCTGGCTGAGCTTCTCCGTGTGCTTCTGCAGAATCCACCAACCCCTCTATTAGACAACAATTGAAACCCTTTAATTAGTCAGCACCAACAATAGCTGCATGTTAACTATTTCAGGGCAAAAAGAACATGAGTCATGATACAGTATACTGTATGTTTTTCTATTAAATCTTCATATTAGGGATAGATTTAAAATGCATGACACAGTTTGGTTGGGATGTCTATTGTATATCAATGATCAATAATGCTAATATTGTGAAATATGTTTAATATTTCAGCGTAGTTTTTAACATGATTACGTGACTGTTTTCAAGCATTAAAGGTTTAAGATTTAATAACAAAGGAAGTGTTTTTTTTTTTTTTTTTTTTTACCATGTTGCTCCTCCTCCTCCTCCTCCTGAGGAAACTCATGAGCTAAAGCTGGCTCTTCATCAACCTGCTCCTCTGTAACGCACCAAAACAGGAGAAGATGTTCAAGGCTTTTAAACAGTTCCATAGGTGATTTTGGGTCGTACAGTATATTTTTCACTAGGAACTGGCACCTTATTTTGATTGACTATATAGAAACATGCGATTAGAGTCGTTTAAAATAATCTTGGACAAAAAGACAGGAAGCAGAGCTGGAGGGTGCTGTGATTCACTCTTTTTTGGGAGTGACATTAATGGACAGAATGAGGAATGGGTATATTAGAGGGACAGCACAGGTAGGACAGTTTGGGGACAAAGTTAAAGAGGCCAGATTAAGATGGTTTGGACATGTGTAGAGGTGGGATGAGGGGTGGGATGAGGAGAAAGTTAGAGGTGGAGCTGCGAGGCAGGAGAAGAAGAGGAAGACTCAAGAGGATGTTTATGGATGTGGTGAGGTAGGACATGCAGGAGGTTGAAGTGACAAGGGAAGATGTGGTAGACAGAGTTAGATGGAGACAAATGGTCCGCTGTGGCGACCCCTACAATGATTAGACTCTTAGCCACAGTAAAACATCTGAATGGTGTAAATCATCCCAACCAAGGTGGCTCGGAACTCACTGCAGTCGTTCCAGTTAACATTCAGCCAGTGGAACACCTGATCCTTGAAAATCAATAAATATCTTTTCGCTAACTTGTGGAAGAGACAAATCTGTCCGTGTGAACTGTACAGATAATCATTCACAAATAACACTTGCAAAATTAACGTCACTGGACCACCCTGCCACCCTAGTACTATTCTGCTAAAAATTAACTGATATTGAAATGACGATGGTTTTTCATTAAAATATGACAATGAAGGTTTCTCAAACATTTAAATTATGGATTTGGTTTTTAATATAGTATTGTGGAATAATAAATATTATTTGCATATAGTTTATATTTTAAAAAGACATTTGGATTAGGGATTTTAATGCCATATGTGAAACTATTCTTGTTTCAATACGCTTCCCTTAAACAATCTTAATTAGAATGTATTGGTCGTTACACCTAGAACTTTTAAGAGTCAATATAAAAAAAATAAAGTTAATATAAAAATCCCTTATTTCTGAAAATAATGTTGTCATTGTACATTTTAAAAGGCTACCAACCAATATGTACATTGTGTACATGTGGGTTGAAAGTGGAAAGTAGCCGGTATTTACAATCCAAACAATGTGAATGTGAATGTCATATCAGTTTACAGTATTTAAAACTGCGGATATTTTTTCATAATCACTGATTTTTGGTAATCAGGTCATATCTACTGTAATACATTGCTGTAGGTACGTATCTACCTACACATGTAGGACTGAATTTCTTTTCAAGAGACATGTTTTGGAGAAGAAAAACCTGGAGAAAAAGCTTGGAGTTGGAATAAATAGGGAACCAATTCTCATGAAAGTCCATGTCAAACTCCCAACGTACATGCAACAACAGAAAATAATAAAATGAATAATATTTTATTTTAAATATTTTATCAACTCTGTAAATAAACCCTATTCCAATAAAAAAAGACCTAATCATTAGCTAAGGATTTATCAGTTATCCTCTTGAGCTTCGAATGTCCTCATACTGTATATCCTTGAACAATCGTCATATGAGGACGGTAATGTATAATATGTTTGGCAAACCTCTTCCTATCTGAACACATTTATTAAGCTTATAGTTATTAGTAACAACACTAAGAAAGCATGTTCCAGAAAATGGTGTAACAGAAATTTCAAGGCTTCAAGCTAATTGCAGTGCTCAGCATGACACACACACGCCCACTTTACCAGAGAGAGCAATCTTAGTCTGACTCTTAGCTTCATGGCCGGTACGAACAAAGCAGTGCTAGGACTTTCAGTTAACACTGAAGAAAGAAGATTTGATTGCTTCTTATTTCATATCACCATACAACTAAAACTTATAAAATATGGAGGGTTTAAGGTGGGAAAGCAAGCCCAATGCGGGGATCATGCCATGCTACAGTACACCTCCTCACCAGCAGGATTGCTCTCTACTTTTGAGACTTCAGTCTCTGATACAAGCTTATCTTCTATCAGCGTCACTGAAACGTCCTGGGACACCTCTGTAAGGAAAAAATTTGATGATTACTTGAACTCATCCAAGAGGGACATACTAAGCACTCACATGGTGATCAGTTATTCAAGTTGTTGTAGGTCTTTCACAGTGGACCATCCAACCCGGTGACAGCTTGGCACAGGTTTTAAATCTGATGCCCTTTCTGACACAACCCTCTCATTTTTAGATAGGCTTTTGGACCAGCACCGCATCCAGTGGCTGGGAATCAAACCCGGTCCTTCCACATGGCAGGCAAGAAACCTACCACTGGATCAACAATGTCCCACTGAAAATTCAGTATTAAGTTATATTTTGACATTTTTTTTAATTAAGAAGGTCGCATCATGTCTATCACATGACTCCTTTTTGGAGTTGGACACATGCTGTACTCACTTTCTTTAGTGATGTCTCTTTTTGGTCCGTGTGAGGGCTAGGAAAGCTAGGCTACGCACTATCGTGTGAAGGGGTCATGAAGGAGGTGAAGAGAGAACATTATGGTAGTGCTTACAGCATTTGAATGTGTGAGACACAATGGAGGCTACTGTGCATAAGGTTGGCACACTTGAAAAAGGCTGTCACTCAGTACCACGGCTGCATCACTCTGTTTGTCTTTCCACATTTTATTTTTTCCTAGATGTGTCACAGCAGTCAACAGTTAACAATTTTTAAATGATCAGGTGCGCTGACTGGAGTCCTCACTAACCATGTTACAACATTGCCTCAGTTTACTAGTAATTCTGCAGCCGTTTTGGATCTTAGCACTGAATAAATGATGAGACGCTAGCAGGAGCAGACTTACAGTCTAGGTTTACATTCGTAAGTTCAGTTCCCACATTGATGATTTTTTCCGTGGAAGCCAGGAATTTTTAGCATCAGGTTGTTATCACTTATAAGCAAACTTTCATATGTTACTGCAATTTTTGTTGATAACTGTGATATGTTGTGCAAGGTAAAATGTATGATATATACACAGCTATGTTGAATACTAAGAGTAAGAGCATTTTCATACACAATGTGACAAGTTGTGTGGCCATAAGAAATCCACTTGTTAGTGAGGCTAATCAGAAAAAAAGTCTTTGGGGTTAAAGATTGGTCAATGGAAAAAGGACATAGAGAGGGTAAATGGAGTGTTTCTGAATGTGTGGTTCCCACTGGAGGAGAAGGTGTGATGGTGAGGAGATGCTTTGCCAGTGACACAATTGAGGGCACGCTTAACCAGCATGGCTACTACACAATTTTTTAGCGACATGCCATCCCACCTGGTTTGCACTTAGTGGGACCATCATGATTTCCAACAGGCCAATGACCTCAAACACACCTCTAGGTCATGTAAGAGATATTTGTCCAAGATGGAGAGTGATGGATTTCCGTATCAGATGACCTGGCCTCCACAATCACCCAATCTAAATCCAACTCAGACTGTTTAGGATGAGTTGGACCGGAGAGTGAAAGTAAAGCAGGCAACAAGTACTCAATACTCCTTCAAGATTGTTGAAAAACCTTTCAAAGTAATAACCCCATGAGGCTGACTGAGTGAATGCACAGAATGTGCAAAGCAGAAGATTCTTCTACTTTGAAGAATTGAAAATTAGGTTGGTTTAACAAAAGTTTATTTTGAAAACTTCAATATAAACTTATTTTAGAAGCTTTAAACTTGAACAAAGCTCGACACATGGGCACCTAAATTTTGTGCAAAAGAGGACAAGTTGAGAGGAGCCAATTCCATTGCTTCATTCCATCATATGATCAGTGAGGTGAACATACTTCATGTTTAACAGTGTTTAAATGTGTTCAATGGATTTCTGGAGTATTTCAAGTCAAGAAATTTTTTTTTACACTTTGTTACTGTTATTCCAGGAGTCAGTCATTCCAGGAGTAATGAATTACAGCTATGCATTGCTTTATGTCAGTGATCCAGGCATTAAGATATTATGCGTTAGAATTCAGATATTATGCGATTTGGATGCTGTGTCAACACCATGTTATACTGTACACTTAACTAGTATATACCATAACCCTACCATACAAAATTGTCTGTTTTTCTGTGCCGTTTCATATTTCACATTAGCTTTGCCTCTATTGCTTTACTGCAATGCCAGAGCTAATTATGTTAGAGTGTTTCAAATCAACGGCAAGCCATGATTTTCAATCCGTCGCAATCTGTCACAGAAATTATGAAAGTGGGAACCGAGTTTTAATTAAAGACAGCTGATAACTTCAGTTACCAGAGGTATCTGAGGATTCAAGAGAACATAAGATAAAAGAGGATCAAATTTAAACCACTAATGGTTTTTAGACTCAAGTTCATTTTAACAATGTTAACAATGATTGACTTACACAGTACACAGCTATCGAAGAAATATTATTCTTAATTGCCTTTAAGGTTTCTTCCTCTTGTTGCCTCAAGGAGTTTTTACTGTCGTCTCATCTCTGGCTTGCTCATTAGGGCTCAATTTAAAATGGAAATCTGATATCCGGACTTTCTGTGGAGCCACTTTGAATTGCAGTTGTTATGGGAAAATTCACTCTGTACCATGATCATGTACATACTGCCTAGTGAGTTAATAAACAACCAATATAAACTAGAAATACAGGCAGATCTTAGAGTTTGTTGGAACGGTTAAAATCTGATTACATTTTTGAAGGTCTCAACTGGACTGAGAAGCAACCATGCTACTGTCTTATTTTTAATGTAATGGTCTATTTACAAAAAGCCATTATGCTACGATAACACAGGCACACACACACACACACACAAACACATACACACACAACTGTTTATAGCAGGGCTGAATCAGTACCACATACTGCACTAGTACAGAGTTCTTAGAGGAGACTGACCCAGATGCCAGGATTACAAAACAGAACATACAGCTGCAAAGCCTGGATTAAGGGCCTTGTCACGCATGGCCTTGTTGTCTTTATGTAAAGAGATTAACACTATACAAAAGACTACACCAGAGTGACACTGAACCACCAGCTGCACTGTAAAGCAAAGATAAGAATAAATAGATACTCATAAAAAAGGTCCGGACGTTATGATTCCAAAAATAGAAAACCAAATCACGAAAACAATGTGATGATTTTAATCTGAACTGTATGGTATTGCAACTTCAATTATATTCACATTGCATTTTGGCTGATTTACATCATCAGAAAATCATTTAGCAGTTATACTGATTAGACATAATATAAAATATTTGTCAGGTCTATACTGTACATGAAGTCTAATGAATTTATTCACCTTAATTTTCTTTATATTATATTTTTCACACATTATCCAAAACATGATTTCAACTCTCATGACAATGTCAGTATTATCCCATGCAGGCACAATGAACCCTGTTTAGGAATAGACTTCATGTCAGATTTGATTCATCTGCTATTTTGGCACCCTGTTCATGACAATCTCACCTTCAGAGACAATTACATTTGTCCTTTTACTTTATTTAGTGTGCAATGCAAAATGCTAAGCCCTATGCCGAGTCAATCGGATGACTTGACATTAAAATATGACGATAAAGGTTTCTCAAAGGTCTATATTATGGAATTGGTTATAAATATAGTATTGTGGAATAATAAATATTACCTGCATATAGTTTATATTTTGAAAAAACATTTGGATTAGGGATGTTAATTATTAATGATTAATCGATACATTTTATTTATAGATTTTAAGAATTAATGATTGTAATTAGTTTTGCATAATATTTCTCCGTAGCCTACATATCTATTAACTTGTCAACCACAAGAGGGACCATATTGGCCACTGTATCTTTCGTAGCCTCATGTTTGACTGAGGATGGAGAGACAAGGGTAGTGTTCAACAAACTTATTGTATTTTTATTTTTGTTTTCTTTTATCCCTCATTGGGCGCCATCAATGTCTTACGTAATTAATAGTTTGGTATGTTGCTAGAAGTAAAATAAAAAATGAACCCCAGGAAAAAAATGTGAATCGTGTTATTGATAATTATTAACTATTGAAAATAAATATTCCTTATTTATTGAAATATTACATATTCAACCCTAATTTAGACTTTACTTCAACCAATCTCTGTTTAGAATCCTACGATAGTCAGAAGCCCCTCGATGAGTTATAAGAAATAAACTTCAACATTTTGATCAGCTTGGAAACACTTCCCACTCGCCACCTCACCTTTCATTGGACTGATGCCATTCTCAAACTGCTCTCCATGGTGACGGTCGTTGATGGTCATGTCAGCGAGGGAGTTCGCCATTGCATTGGCTGAGTTGCAGTGGTTAGAGTGGCTGTTGAATGAATCGTGTTGCTGGTCCATGGCAAATAAGGATCAGTCTGAAAGGGTAGAGAGGAAATAGTGAAGAGAGGCAAAATAGAAATTCGGGAATAAAAGGAAAGTGGTGGGGGGTAGAGAGAGAATGAAAAGATTTAGAATTTATTGCCATTTGGCTTAGAGAAGCCCTTACTTCCCAAGCACAGTCAAATTCCAGATAAATATACTGTAACCTCACAACAAAAATCTGCAGGAGTCCAAATGTCTGCACAATAATGAGCAAGGGGCTTGTGTCAATAGAAATCATTCACAAAGACCATCATCATCTCCTACTGGAATCATAGGCTCAATGTAAACAGACCCAAAGCCTATTCAAGCCAAGCTATTTATATGCACCAACATGTAGGTCCAGCATAGGGTTTCAAACACGCTCACCAAAATAGTGCAGTCAAGCAGAAGTGAGTGTCCTCTCTTACACCAAGAGCCAAAACTTCCTCTTAAATGTGACTGCTTACTTCATTGTAAAAGAAAATGCACATAAACAGATTAATTCACTCATTACTGCATGTCATTTAGTTCAATAAGTGAATAGACTTCATTGGTCAATTAAGCATTCATATGGTTTAGGCCATGTCAAGAACGTTCAAGGTATCCAAAAAAAAGCTTAATTAAAATCATAGGTGGCATTCAAACGAAAATCTGAGTGCCTGGAAAGCATGAATATGCTGAAAAAAATGCTAATGGCGCTTCTGTTATGTTCATGATTTATAGCATCTATTAAAAAGAAAATGTTCCAACTCATAGATGCAAAAGTCCTTTCTTATGGTATACAATGATCACTGCATGTGACTACATGTGGCAGTAAGAAGGTCTTGCATAAGCCGGCAACTAGTTGCAATATAGAATTGTTTCATTGCAATCAGCTGCAATTTATTACAGATAATATAAACATAGTCTGGAATTTACGTACAGTTTGTTAATAATTCAACCTTTTTTATTTATATACACCAATTGTGCAAGTTTTCCCACTTAAAAAGATGAGAGAGGCCTGTAATTTTCATCATAGGTATAACTTAACTATGAGAGACAAAATAAGAAAAAAAATTAATACAGAATAATTACATTGTAGGATTTTTAAAGAATGTATGTGCAGATTATGGTGGAAAATAAGTATTTGGTCAATAACAAAATTTCATCTCAATACTTTGTTATATACCCTTTGTTTCACACACTGTCGCTGGTATTTTGGTCCATTCCTCCATGCAGATCTCCTCTAGAGCAGTGATGTTTTGGGGCTGTCGCTGGGCAACACAGACTTTCAAC
>JAQMYK010000006.1:5129465-5145691 GCA_030014345.1 Clarias buthupogon
CTCTCATAGTTGAGGTATACCTATGATGAAAATTACAGGCCTCTCTCATCTTTTTAAGTGGAAGAACTTGCACAATTTGTGACTGACTAAATACTTTTTTGCCCCACTGTAATTTTTAGTTAATAAATCAATATTGGCAAATATCCTAATATCTTAATGAGATAATTTCTCCAATTATTTGCTGTTAGTCTGTAGATGAATACATCTGAATACAAATGGATCATAGTTTAAACCACAATCGCATTACGTGTCAAAACGTGTGTTTTATAAGATGGGATGGTGGCTTAGTGGTTAGTCTTACATCTGCACGATCCAGGTTCAATTGTCGGCCAGGCTTAATTACCACCTCTGCTGCGTGAGGTTTGCATGTTCTCGCTGCTTTTGGTGAGTTTCCTCCCATAGTCCAAAGACATGGCAATTAGGCTAATTGGCGTTCCCAAATTGTCCATATTGAGTATGTGTGTGTGCTCTGTGATGGATTGGTACCCTGTTCAGGCTGTACCCCACCTCGTGCCCTAAGTCCCCTGGGATACGCCCCATGCCCCTACATAGGATAAAGCAGTATAGATGCTGAATTAGTGAGTGAGTTGTTTTTTTTTGGATCAAATCTTGCAGCCCTAATGGCAACCCAACCTTTAAAATACAAAATAATTATATGTCCTGCCTGACACGTCAGAAAGCACACTCAAAAGTATGACACGGGCAACCCTGTCCTCTAGACAAACTCTGCCACGTACCTCCATTTGCCCTCTGAGCTTAATGTGTCTCTCCTTATATATTCAAGTCCAAGTCTAGACATGTAATCAGAAATGTAGAGATAGCGGCAGTTCCTCCATTAGAAAGAATGCTTCCCTCAGGGCATATGCTTAGAAATGCTGTGTAGGGGGAAAGTGGAAAGACCTTGACTAAGCCCTGAACCTTGTTACAGAGCAAGATCAGCTTAACTGTATCCTTTACCTTACATTCTGGACAGATGTCTGTATAGACATGCAAGGAAAGGGACAGGGGTCCCACAGGGTTCCTGATTAGGATCGCCTTGGGAAGTAGACACACTGTTCAAGGCTTCCCGAGCCCTTAGGAGATCATTAAAACTGCAGGGATATTTTGTCATCAAACAAACAGCTTGTTCATTCACTTTTCATCTCAACAATTTCCACAGGCATCCAAATACAGGATATGTCGCACACAAGAAAAGAGACTGAAAGAAATATTTGAGCATGCACTGCCTGGATTCGGAAAGAAACTTCTTTGCCTGGTGGGAAAAATCTCACCTGGTTTATGTGCCATTAGGATACACAAACCTTACAGAACACGTGATGTTTGTATTAGGATCCGGCTGATGACCGTTTACTTCTTCTCTCGTTTACTGCTTCTATCGTCAACGATTTGGGACGATTTGGAGAGAAGCAATCTACAGTATAGCTGCAAACTATAACACAGGCAGGTTGAGGGTCATCTCTCTACAGAAGGACCTGAAAAACCAGCCAACGTGACATGGCCTTTTCCTGCTGATTGAGTACTCAGCTTCAAGGACAGATAGAGATCACGTCGTACTTACACAAGGAGGTGTCTTTGTTTGGTGTTTTATTAGAGGGGAGTGCAAAGGTGGACCAGTGTCATGTGTGTATAAGCATTTGGAATGCAAGCTTGGCCCAGAGTCTGTTTCTTTAGCAAACCCACCAACGCAGGAGGGAAATGAAGGTTGACGTGGAGGATTAGATAAACAACGATATTGACACAGCAATAGAAAGACACGCCTCATTTTACAGTCATTATCCACGAAATACACAAACCGGTTCAGGTCACCATATGTACAGGATGTAAACCCTAAAAAGTTTGTATGAGTTTTTTCATCAGTACACACACACACAATGTTTTTCTGGCATTTCTGTTTTCTTTTTTTAATAGCACATATTTAATTCTTGTTAGTGTCAGAACACAGCCTGAATACCAAATGGCTGCACAACCTGCTATTTGCTCTTCACAGGATTCTAGACATGTGTTACTACGAGGGTGTGTCGAACAAAGTACTGTATCTAAGAATAATTACAAGCTATGCCTGGATGCTACTGTAAGATGGGTCACCAAGTTTAAAAGACATCACTAAAGCCACAGTTTTACTTAACCATGGCTGCATTTCCAGACTGCTGGGTGAAAATCAGTGCCATGTTCACTGACCTAGATACGCATCACATTCTAATAGAGTTGCATAGCGAGTATTCACCCTGCTTCAACCTGAAAGCCCTGAAAGGGATTTACAATAATTGCGAGTTTGACACGAAGCAACACATTATTTAACAATATTAAAGTGTGATAGTAATCCATATACACTATATGGACAAAAGTATTTGGCCAAACCTGCAATGACATTGTATCCAAATACTGTACATATACTTCAATATGGAGTCGGTCCCCATTTTACAGCTGTAACAGCTTCCAGGCTGTCCACAAGATTTTGGAGTGTTTCTGTGGTAAATTCATGCTCATTCATTCAGTAGAGCATTTATGAGGTCAGGTACTGATGTTGGACGAGAAGGCCTGGCTCACAATCTCCATTCCAGTTCATCCCAAAGGTGCTGAGGTCAGGGCTCCGTGTTTGGGCCAGTCAAGTTCTTCTACACATGTCCCACAGTCATGTTGGAATAGAAAAAGGCCTTCTCCAAACTGTTGCCACAAAGTTGGAAGCATAGCATCGTCCAAGATGTCTTGGTACAGTATGCTGAAGCATTAAGATTGCCCTTCACTAGGGATAAGAGATCTGATTGGAACACCTCAGTTCAATAATTAACATGTTTGGCCAAATACTTTTAGCTTGCAAAAGTGTATAGTTGGAGATGTATTTACTCCTATTAGATTCTTGGTTGCTTATTTGACTAATGCTTTTGACCTGGCTCCTATATTAAAAGTCATAGGCGTGGCATATTATTTCCATTTTTAAAACAGAATTTATCTGCGATTCAAGGGATGTTCAAACTCTAATCATATATAATTTTCCAGAATTTGTCCAGTCGTATCTTCATGATGCCTTTTTTAGGTATGTTCTTCAACAAACTCTAAGCCTTCCATGAACAAGTGTATAAATAGACAATGTGGACCCCATTCAACTAATTATATCACTTCCTGCAACTGAATGCACCAGACCAAATTTAGGAGTTTCGCAGCAACACAAGAGGTATGACTGCTTATACTCATATCTTTTAAACATTTTATTTGTAAATAATTATGCTAATGATTTTTGATCCTTCCACAGACACCTGCTATTTTGTGCGTAGTTTCATGAAATTAATTAAAGCTAAATTAATTCAAGTTGTAATACTAAAGGTATTACAGGTTTTAATACCAAATGTATGCAAGACACTATAGATATATAGTAAAATTGGATATAGTTTCCATCATGATCACATATCTTAGTCCTGGGTAACATAATTATCTACTTCTATTTATCTAACTAATTATCTACTATCTATCTAATTATCTACTAGCTCCCCTGGTATCTGGTGATGAAAAGCCCATTAAAGATTTTGTCCTAGAATGTCTGTGCCATTGTTGATCCTGAGATTGAATCATCAGGGCTTGTGGTGTACCACCTGAAAGATTATATGTTTTGCAAAACCAGAATTACATGGAAAAACCCTTCTCACTGTGTGATTGAGGATGGTGCAGGATCAGGGTGCTCTCCTCATGGATGACTGCCCTTGCCTCTCTGACCCAGCTTCAGTCAGCATTGTATTCTTTGCCCAATCTTATAATCTACCCATTCTCTCCAGATCTTTTTTTCACTCTTTTTAATTCTCTCTCCCTACCTGCTTTGTGAAGAAGCAAGCAATTACATAGTTGGCCCAATGTAGAGTACTGCACAAAAGGCGTGAGCCACTGCTCATTTCTTGCATTTTTAATGTAGTCTTGAGGAATAATTCTCCAGACTTATAGGGCTTTTTCAACACTCATATTTGGCAAATTTGTGGCTCTCGTTTTTCAGTCCATTCCCTGTATCTGTGACGTATGAATCATTCAAGCAAAAAAAAAAAAAGGAAAAAAAAAAGAACCAGTGAGAAACAGGTGCAGATGATGACAGACGATCAGGCCGGTGATTAGTATACTGCTGATGCTGATGCTTTTTGCTGAATGGTAAGTGGCTGGAACAGACAAGAGGGGAAATGAAGTTGCTGCTGAGGTTGTTGATCTACATAATTTAATATAATTTAATTTAATATCAAGAAATGAAGGGTGGCTCAAGACTTGTGCATAGTACTGCACGACCATGAACACTGTATACTGTATGAGAGAAATACCTAAATGGGTCATTCCATATCAACCTGTTTTAAGATGGTATATGACTAACTGCGTATTTATGACCAGGGCAGATCTGAATGGTCAGTTGACTGGGGGTTTGTCTACAATTACATCTATATAATATTTTGCCGTTTAAAATGCTACAATAATATCATATACTTTTCCCCTTACTTTGCTAATTGTCATGCTACTGTTTTGTTGATTCTTTATTAGAAAACTTTAAAGGTTCTATATTTCATAATTTCAAAAAGTTCTCAGAGCTATGTGCAAGTGTATCTGTTAATACTTCAACTGGAATATCTCTCATATTATGTATTGTTCATACCTCGATCTCCCTATATTTCAGCCCTTCTCCTAACGCACCGTTTCTGTGTAAATAATAATTAATAATAATTAATAATTTTCTATGTAAATGAGCTACTGTTGAGCCAAGCCGAGGGAGGGTATTTTGTTGTTTGAGGTCTCAATAGGGGAAAATCTAACCACTGGAGACTCATTTGAGCGTCTATAAAATATGATATATGATAAATATAATGAACCATCTGAAAGAACTTTTATTTATATTTGCCCTGAAATTGTGCCAGCTTTGCAGTTGCAGAAATTTGCCATGAAACACTGCCCAAATGTGTACTGGTTATATTCATGTACAGTAGTAATCGAACATCATATGTTCTAGACTTCTTTCACCAATTAAATAATGCCGTTTAAAGAATATCAACTGAAATCAGTGTTTTACTGCATTACACTGGTAATGAAAATTTAAATATACTGAATAAGAGACAAGAATACCAGCGATAACATCCATCAGTACTCAAATTCAATTACCATTCCTGCCAGTCTGTGCAGTTAAAGTGGTTTTGTAAGCTGAGGCAGTCATGTGGGAAAAACATTTTCACCCTTTTATTCGTTGATCGGTTTACAGCTGTTGTGTCTTAACGCAGTAAAGAGCTGCGAAAAGGATGTTGCATTCCTGAAAGGCCCCAGCAAGGCACTCTGGGAAACGGGACCATGAGGAATCCCATAAATGTGAACTTTTGGAATTCTGTTCGTCATGGTTCCGTTAGAAGGACTAATGGCCTAAGTCTATGCAGCTGCACATTTTCAATGAAAAACATGATCCCCAATGCCTGTGGCACTGATTCTTATCTCAGCGTGCCGTGCCAGCTTGTCTGAGAAGGACCTTGATGATGTATCGAGCTTATTCATAATTCCACTGTGTTGCTCCAATTAAACACTCATGCAAGAAAGCTGCTTGAAGCAGTCGCTGGAAAAGTTTCTTCTCTTTGAAAGACTGCCAATATCAATGCCAAATTTACAGTTATGGAATATTACACAATTTTGTAGTAAATATTTATAAATAATAGTAAAAGTGCATCACACATGATATAAAAAAACATCTAATTCTTTACTGGGAAGCCATGACCTGCATGTACTACAGGCTACTGGTCTGAAATGTGTCTATGACTTGCATTATACTGGCTGGATGGACTTTCACTGGGAGGCGGGGTGGGGGTGGGGATTCTTGGCACCAGGATATCAGGATGTTGAATGGCGGAGTCAAATAAACAGTGTTGTACCATGCATACATTGAGAATCCAGTCAAGCTGCATCAAAAGCATCATACAATACAACCTCAGTTACATTCTATAAGCATGGCATATATTCTACATATGAAATGTATGTTGCATGTTGTCACATGTAGGTTGAATGTTCTTGCACTGACTTGCTCGTTTGAGCTCCTATGTCGCTTGTACATTTGCTGCGTTGTGAGGAAGAATAATATTAAGCTTTGACGCTGAAAATATACATGTATTACTGCGTATGAATCATAACTAATAACTCATTAATCTGTCTCCTGAAATAAACATGCCTTGACTTACAGGCAACTACTGCTTTTACTGGGACTGTGACATCCTCATTCTAAATTTGTTCAGCAGTAGTCTTGGTGAATTGCCTGTAACTGTAGTGCAAACTACGGAAATAAATGCTGTCATCATTTCTTACTTATTACATTTGTGCTCTGCATTAAACATGAAAGTAAAACACAGATGTGAAGGCAGTTAAACATGTTTTAAGGAGTAAGATAGAGTACTTCATACTCTAAAACAATCTGCTTTCAGAGCCTCTTCCAAACGATTTAGAGGAGTTATTAATAAACTTACATTTGCTATGTCCGTGGCAGAGAAAAATAAATCAACTTACCCGGCTCTCCTTTTTTACTTTTTTTTTTGCCTAAATTTGTATTTATGTAAACATGTGTAATGTGAAGTCAGTTTCATTTCAGCAGGGACTCTCAAATATGATCTGACAAGACAGAGTCCAATCACATTAACTGATTTTTATGACTTTAACACACCTGATTCAACCGAATGACTGATTCCACAGATTCAGTAAATGTTTTTACGAGCATAAAAATGACTACACTTTGGCACTACAGATGTTTAGCAATTTGGATCCCACACAACAAGATGCTCAGATCGTATTCTATCAAGGTGCTTAGGAGAACATTTCCTCCAAGGAAATGAACATAAATGTAACTGTAACTATAAACACTGACAAAGTGTTTCTTCTTCATGAAGACACTCATAATGCCACCATGCATGATCGCTCTCAAACAGATCACCATATGAAGTGCAGATAAATGTCTTATCTAAATTAGGTCAATACCTTAAGGCATTCTTTCGTCAAGAAATTCCAGACAGTCCCTATATTTGCTTCCTCCCAGTCCCCAAGCAATGCAGAACAATGAATACATGATGCACATGTGTCGGTGCAGAAACCTAGCCCTAGACCCTAGGGTAGTCCCTTGAGGACTGGATTGGAAAACAATGGCTTTAAGATGCATCAGTGAAGATGTCATCTGTCAATAGAAGGAATAGCTGCAAAATTACCACTGAGAGTAATGCCAAGGCCTCTTTTCACTCCCTTCCTCCAATCCAATTAAGGTCCATGCGCGTGCAGGATAACAGGCTTAATAATCAGCCCTGCATGTCTTATATAGTACATCAGCATGCATGATAGATGTACAATATGTAAATCTTCAGACACATCCATTCATGCACCTTTGGTGTGCTTTTGCATGGCTTTCTCTGTGACTGAGCCTTTTCTCTTTTTTCCCCCACACAGTCAGGTGCATGTCTATAGGAGATGACATAGCCTGGAAAACCGTCTCGAGCCGACAAAGGGATTGAATTTCCATCTATACATGCAACGATTGTAGTGCGCAAATTGCGCAAATATCTAAGATGCACGCGCAACGATAATGATGATGAGAAGATGCTTTGTGCTTTTTTTTTCTTTCTTTCTTTCTTTTTTTTTTTTTTTACGCATGGCGAGGCGTTCATTAAATGAAGAAAAAACACACAATGGTCCAATGAGAAAAAACACACAACCTACAGCAGCAGCAGCTGCAACAAAAATACACCCGACATGTGGGGGGAAATCACTGCATTTGATCACAGAATGGGAGAAAAAATGTGTCAATCATAGGGATACATGTTTTTATTTATTTATTTAATTATTTATTTATTTATAAGGGAGTGGGACTGCCATAATAAATACCGTTACAGTGGAAAGGCGGGTTTTATTCCTAAGCCATTCCTTCTTCATAGAGCATTTTGTCATCTTCTCTGCTATTCCGAGCAATATATTATTATTATTATTATTATTATTACTATTACTATTATGAATTATATTATACACAGGGCCGACGGTGTCTCATCTCGTGCAAATGGGGGGGAAAAAAGACAGAAATACAGCCCAGTATAATAACATGCGCCGCCTTTAAAACCCGACAGTTCATAAACGCAGTGGTGTAATCCACGTCGAATGCAACAAAATAATAAATAAACCCAGTATTTCAGATGTTAATAAAGAAAGCATTGCTTACCTGCCCCTGCCGAAGGCGTTATTGTCTCTCTGCAGCTGCAATCGCGCACACTGTTGCCTGGCGCACTTCCTTCAGCGACCTGATGGAGGCCGGGGGCGCTAGAATCACATCCCCTGACCGTGCTCCAATTACGCACGTGTTCTCCCTCCTCAGTGCTTTCTCTGCTAGACAGCACGTCCTAGAAACCACTATAATACAATATAAATTACAATTACTTTACGTTGATTTTCCCAAAACAAAATTTATTTTATAGGGCTTTTTTTCTGTCACGGTCAGAGGTGGGCAAAATACACAAATCCTGTACATGAGTAAATGTAGAGATTCCCTAGGGCAAATATTATTTAAGTAAAAGTAAAAGTTCTCCATGCACATGTGCACTTGAGGAAAAGTATATCAAATTTACTCTATTTAGCTCGCAGTAAGGTTTTTCATAGTAAACCCTCAGGCACCCCCACCCCAACCCCAAGTTCCTTTCCACCTTTGGTCACGGCCCTGTCACATTAACACCATGGTAAAAAAAAAAAAAAAAAAAAACCTGACAGCATCTCTATCACTTCAAATGCTTGACAGACTTTAGACTGCCCTCCAAGATGCTTAAGAACTTTTACTCCTGCATCGTCCTGACAGGAAACATCACAACCTGATGCAACATGCAGGACAGACGAGCTCTACAGAGGGTGGTGCCATCAGCTGAGCGCATCATCCGCACCGAGCTCCATGACCCGCACCCAATCTATAGCAAGCGGTGCTGGCCCAAGGCCAGGAGGATAATGAAGGATCTCAGCCACCCCAACAATGGACTGTTCTGTCTGTTGCGGTCAGGAAAGTGCTTCCGTTCCCTGAGGGCCAAGACAGAAAGAAACTGAGGAGAAGATTCTTCCCGCAGGCTATTTGCACCCTCAACCAGAACACCACACAGGGCTAAACAATCTGATTCATTCATTTTCTTTCGTTCCCTCACACAGTAAACACTCTCCCTACATTCGTGGTAACACACTACTCATCACGTTGAACATTTGCACAGTGCTTACACCTCTGGGACTTTGCACATAGTTCTGCATGTTTTTGGACGTTGCTCATTTCTCTTACTGCACTTGCCTGTAATTTATTCTGTATAACTTATACACTTAACACCTCATCCACTTCTATTTCAATTAAATTTTATTAGCAACCTTGTACATATTGTAAATTTTCAGCTTAAAGTTTTCTATATTTGTATAATATAGAAAAGCGCCGGTCCCAAGCCCGGATAAAATGGGAGGGTTGCGTCAGAAAGAGCATCTGGCGTAAAACTTGTGCCAAGTTGTGTGCCGATCGGATGGGCCGTTGTGGCAAACCCTCGATGGAAGCAGCTGAAAGACCAACAACAGCACCACTGAGTCTGTGGTGTCAGAAACCAATGAGATACACTTAATTTTAATAGCATTCATTCGTTCATCTTCTGTACCGCTTATCGTGTGACTTTGGGTACAAGGCAGGGAACACCCTGGACAAGGTGCCAATTCATCTTAGGGCACACACACACTGTCAAAAATCTTTCTACATTCAAAATATGTAGAAAAAGAAACGACAAAGTTAAAACTTAAAAGTAGTTGTATTTAGGAAAACTGTGATATATCGCTGAAGGGTCATTAGCTCTCTTTAATGGAACCATTAACCTATGCAGAGAAATTCAACTTCTTTTGCAAACAATTCGGTAAGTAAGACATTAAAGTGTTAAAAAGTTAACCTTGGGTGCTGATTGTAATAAAATGTCTTAAAAAAATTTTTTTTTTACAGTTATTATTTACAATATATGCTCTACATATTCACTGTTATTCTCTGACCCATTGTATCATGTGGATAACTGTTAGTTAGGTTATACTAGCACATGGAAAAAGAACCAGTCTTGTTGAATTGCCTACTATGTAGAGTAGAAAGTGGTTGCTCAGACATAAGCCTTTTCATTGGAGCATCATGAGCTCAGATTAAGTTCTGAGTTCAAGCTGATTTTGCTGGGCCATTAAGCAAGGCCTTTAACCCTTATTGGCTCGGTTCTATAAATGAGATAATTATAAGTCACTCAGTATAATGGTGTCTGCCAAATGCCATAAAGTGCAATTGTTATTTGGATACACATAACTGGCCATTATATTCCCATTTATTCCTGACTTTTGGGGAAAATCTAGTACATGCCCAAATATACTGTATATACACACGTAATAAACATCTACTATATATTTAAACAAGATCTATACAAGATGTTTGTTGATCAGCTTAGAAAATAATCAGGAATAATGCAGCAGGTAGTGATGTTTCCTCACAGCTTGAGGTTACCTTCAAAAAAACATTCAGGTACTCAGAATGAGTGAGAACTGTGTGATCATGGTGCCCTGCAATTACATCCAGTGTTACTGGCATATACTCTGACCAGCAAAAAGTGGTTCCAGTGGATGAATTAATTAAAAGCTTATTATAGAACTTAGCATTGCATAACATCCGGCTGTCCATTGCATCAGTTTCAAAGTTAATATAAAGCCACTAAGAAAAAGGCATCTCCAGTGTCTATTCTGCTGTTCATTTTTATGGATTTCAGTCTCCTCAACAGTATCAGTATATGCATTCTCACCAAACGTTAAGTAGTGGACATTTTAATGGAAGGTTTAATTAAGATTTTATTTAATTTGCAAAATACTGCTAGTGAGTTTGTAAGCTTCTTGGTCATTAGCTTGCTCTTATAAGTATATAAGTATAAATACTACAAGGTAAACATATTTACAGACTATATTCACTGCATTTTCAAAAGTTCTTGCAAACAAGTGAACATAAAAGTATGCAAACACCAGAATTTTTTTTCTCTGTGATAAGTCAAGGACCCCAAGGAACGATCTGGGGACATGCAACCTGGTACAGACTAAAACTCATGAATCGTGTTGTATATGATTCTGGGATGCTCGTGCTTGCAGACATATTATTAAGGTGTGCATTAGCAGTACTCATGTTTTAACTTCCGTAGCCCACGCAGGCATGACTACAGCTGTTGGGATTATAGAATGCACTCCAACTATTGTGGTTTAAACCAATTCCCAGAAATCAGTGCCACAAAATTACAATGGTCAGAATAATGAAGTGCTAGTAGATGGTTTGCATATTAAATTGGTAAAGCTTAGTGAGGAGCATTCATAACCAGTCCAGAAGGTTACCATATAAGGGTTGCTTAAAAATAACAAATATATATTATAAATATTCAGTTATGATATACAGTATTATAATACTGTCAGATTATTCCCATATAGGTATGCCAATGGTCTTAATTCAGTGTGCATGGAGTATTTAATCATTTGGCTTGGGTGCAGCTTTGACTCTCTCCTTGGGGTCTGTGCGCATGTGAATAAATACAGTGGTCAACATTGGCTTTCACAGTCCCTATATGGATGGATATTTAATTATTAAGATGACCAGGCTATGATGACACAGTAGTAATTTCCTTTAATTTTTTCCCTTACTTCCACTCCTCCTCATTTATTCGCTTATCTTGTGTTCGTGTTGATCAGACTTCACTGGCCTGAGAAATTTTGCACAGCTTGGAAATCCCATGAGATTTTTCTCTCATTCAAGTTGCTGTTTGAATGTTGGGGACTTTATTTTTTTATTCTCTCTCACACACACCCACATTTTCTGTTTGGAAACGAGCCCAGGAAAACATCTGTCACTTTATTTTCCCACAGTTGAGGAAAGGGATTTGTCCCAGGGCCAGGCTCCACAGTGTGTGTGTGTGTGTGTGTGTGTGTGTGTCCAGATCATTGTGTATGAATCTGGTGTCACTGCTTTTTAGCACCAGGACAGCATTCAGCCTTTAATATTACGTGATTAAAACTCTGCCCATAAAAAAAAAAAAATAGATGAATTGGACTATGAGTAGTGAACACACAGTATATCTGTAAAGTGTTCAGACAAAGTGCAAATAAAGTTTGGGGAAAAAAAGAAAAAAAGATTTATTTTTCTTAATGAAAAGGAAAAATGGTCAAATAGGGAATGAAGACAGTTTAATAACCCAATGTTCCAATATGGTACAGTGCAAACTATACAATGCCATGTTTGGCCAGTAGGGGTCAGTAAAGAACATGACATAGTCAAAGAACAATCTAGAAGCCGATGACGTCACAAGCCAAACAGTAACTGTTTTTTTTTTAAGGCACTGACATTTAAATCTCAATTTTTAATACAATAGCTTCTAAATCATGCTATATTAAATATGATTATTGTGAAGTAACGTTTATTTTCTTTATTTCTATATTCAACTTTCCTCTTAATATTCAAAGAATTAACGGGGAAAATGTAACTAATTTAATTTTTGTCATTTTTAGCATGATTGTAAATACAAATTGTATGAATCATAAATCAAAATTAAAATAGAATTGACTTTACTTAAATTACATTTCCTTTAAATAGATGTAAAAATAAAATAAATGTCCAATATAAAGCGTATAAAAGATAAAGCTAAAAACATAGAGAAATTATTATTATTATTATTATTATTATTATTATTATCCGGACTTCATTGTTTTAAATGCCACCTTTTTAACACCCACTTATACTGTAGCATATAATTTCTTTTTGCACACCACTAGGTGGTATGTGTGACCCAAAAACTTTTAACAGGAATGCAGTTCTTTCTTTCTTTCTTTCTTTCAAATTATTTGCATAAACACTTTGAATACATTTAGTTTTAAGAAGAAAAAAACAGTCAAAGAAAGACTGCATGTTTGAGTCCATGATAGTAAGTCTATTCCGCTTTGAACGCTGGTAAAACTCTGCTGGATTCTGGTCCTGTTACACCATCATTGTGCCTCCATCTTCACTTCCACATCGGGACATTCCTGTTTTTGTGCCCGGTAGTAGCTTAGCAACTGTTGGTTTCCCACTAAACCCCTTTTAAAGTTGAATAAAGAGACAATGACATAGAGCTGCCTATATTACTTGCTTGCATGAGGCCTGGAATCTAACTGGAAATATTACTGTTTGCTTATGTATAGATTAAGATTAATGAATTGAACTCATTTGTACATGTGATGTGTTACATTCAGACAAAATCTGCTGTTGTTTTTAAAAAGTGCCAATACAAGAATAGAGTAATTGTCTGGCTCAGGCACAGATTGCCTGGCTGGTGAGGGAGTTTAATCACTTTATTCTTATCCTGAGTCTGATCTGCTTGTGCCTGTCAGAAGTGTACAGAGAGCTACTGCATCTAAAATGTCAAGTCTGCATTCATCTCCTATGAGTAATGATTTTGCTCTGAAATACCGTTCTTTATTTTAATTGACAGGCTTTTACCCAATGAGACTTACAAATGGAGACAACAATCCAATTCAAGCAAAGTGCTGACCAGTTGATGGTGTAAGAGGCTTTCTCAAGAGGCTCTTACACCACAAATTTGGAGGCATTGTGGCATGCCTCCTGGTGACTCCATGTTCTGGGTTCCATTCTCCACATGGGCGGTTAATTACCTCCAGGAACTCTGGCTTTCTCCCACAGTCCAAAGACATGCAAATTAGGCTAACTGACCTTTCCAAAATTGCTAGTAGTGTGTGAATGAGCATGTGTGTGTGTGTGTGTGTGTGTGTGTGTGTGTGTGCCCTGCAATGGATTGGCACCCTGTCCAAGTCCCCCATGACCCTGTATGCAGTATACATACAGTATACAGTGTTACAGATGGTGAGTGAGTGAGTGAGTTTGTCTGTCTGTTTAGAGACCCCAGGGTTGTTGCCTGTGTGTTTGACGTTGTTTGATTGTTTCTTAATCCTGCCGAGACACTGAGGTGTTTAAAATTTTCCAACAATGCTACTCCACCTGCTACACTTGTACCTGGATCACCCAGTCTACCCTATCAGTGAGAATTCCCCAATGCCAAATTGCACTGACATGGTAGTCTCTGTTGATTGATCAAAATTTTGTATAAAATGGGAACATAAAAAACTTGAGTGTATGCAGGGTATGAGTGTATCCGAGGTGTATTTAATGTATAGTTAAGATTGTGTATTGTCATTCCAATACTTATGGAGGGGATTGTATATGTCTATGCCAAGGTTGACTGAAGACAGGTGGACCTACGTAATGGCCAGTGATTATGATTAAGACAGTGCTCTATGCCTCCCTCTAGTGATGCCATAAGGTCAAGTCAGCTGTCTACTTGCAGTTTACTCACTCACTCTCTCACTCACTCATCGTCTATACTGCTTCATCCTGTATTTAGGGTCGTAGGGGGGCCTGGAGCTTTATTCTAGGAGACTTACTGTAGGGCATGAAGCGGGGTACACTAATCCATTGCAGGGCGCACATACACACGACCCCAGACCCTGGAGGTGCAAGGTGACAGTGCTAATCACTACACCACCTTACTTGCACAATAATTGATACAAAAAAATTACTCTCATTCCTGTTAGAAATTGACATCACAATTAAATATGCAGTTACTTACTACACTTAAAAATTATACAATTCCCCATGACAATTTGCCTTTTTAAGGAACCTTTACTCATCTATTACAGGAGGGACAAAACATTAAAGACATATACTGTATGTCAGGAGTGAACTAAATGTTTAGCCTAATACAGTATAATCTCTTACATGCAATGATTCTAGATGTTCCACAGATTTGTTATCCATCACTTATGATTCATCACCAGAGGTGTTTTTGTTTTTCTGCGAATAAAAAAATGCTATGAATTGCAGAAGGCATAAGGTTTCCTGTCCAATCGTTTTGTTGAGTGTGAGAATTAAAGATTTCTTTTTTCCAGTGGCAAGAGTTCATTCATTCATCTCCTATACTACTTATCCTATACAGAGTCGCAGGAAGCCTGGAGCCTACACCAGGAAACTTTAGGCCACATGGCAATTTGCAAAGTCAATTATACTAATCTGCATGTCTTTGGACTGTAGGAGTAAACTGGATGATCTGGAGAAGACCCACCAAGCAAACCAAACACACACACGGACCTAAGGTGGGAATCGCACCCTCGACCCTGGAGGTGTGAGGCCACAGTTGTAACCACTATGCCACCATGCCGTCACTTCAAGAGTGATAATGACAGTGAAAATCTTGTGCATTGCTTGATGCTATCATGGGTCTAACAAAGCGGGTTACTCTTTGATCCACATAGATTAAATGGCATGTTTTGTTTACAGCTATTACATCATCAAGCATTAAGCACTCATTTTACACACACCATCACTTAGTATTTGCAAATTTTTCATTGTCTTTTAAAAATTATGTTACTCAAACGCTCATGTATACATTAGGAACAAGTGTATATTAGATTATTATAATTTTTTTCTTACTGCCCAACTGTCCTGTTTAGGGAAGTCTGTGCTATGACAGTTTCTTGATCCTGGCTAACAGGAGTGGAACCTGATATAGTCTTCTGTATGTAGCCAATGTAACTAAATTTAGTGCTTTTCTGAACTTCATTGTTGTAAATGAAGAATATATGCGTTACTACATCCTTCCTGGCAGCTTGAACCAATCTTCACATTTTTTTTCTGCTTAAACCCTAGAGACTGTTGTGTTTGAAAATCCCAGGAGATGTGCAGTTCCTGAAATACTCACAATAGCCCATCTGGTATCAACAACCACAAGCCACATTTAAAGTCACAGAGATCACACTTTTTCAGCATTCTGTTTGATGGAAACAATAACTTTTTTGTTCTTTGGCTGGTAACTGCGAGAATGTGCAGGTGTAACACCTGTATTGTGAGTTTCAGTTGGACCATGAAGAACTTTGAAATAAAGGCCATTACTATTTTGAGGGGCATTGAACTCTGATTTCTTGCACCAAAAAATGGTGCTACTACCATACATCATGTGACCTACAGCTCTTAATCATTGCATGTACAGATACTGTGCTGAGTAAAGATCTTGTTATCATAATTTTACACTGGCTTTGGCTGTACCCCAGACCTTTAAATGCCATTACAGTACTTAATAAAAGGCACACACACACACACACACACACACACACACACACACACACACACACACACACACACACACACACACAGAGAGAGA
>JAQMYK010000006.1:5147138-5159156 GCA_030014345.1 Clarias buthupogon
ATGCAGGTTAGGCTAATTGGCGTTCCCAAATTGCCCGTAGTGTGTGAATGTGTGTATGTGTGTGTGCCCTGCGATGGCTTGGCACCCTGTCCAGGGTGTACCCTGCCTCGTGCCCGAAGTTTCCTGGGATAGGCTCCAGGTCCCCCGCGACCCTGAATACAGGATAAAGCGGTATAGAAGATGAATGAATTATTATTATTATTTTAAAATGTGATAAACATTTAAGGACACATTGATTTAGGGTAATTTAAGGACAAGATTATTATTATTATTATTATTATTATTATTTTAAAATGTCACAGTAATGACACTTTGATTTAGGGCAGTTTAAGGATGTTTTATTTATTTATTTATTTATTATTACTACTACTACTACTACTACCTCTGGTAGTGCACTGTTTTTCCATAATACTTAGTAAGTGCCCTGATTGGGGCAGCTCCACTACCTGAGGCGACTCTCAGGTTTCACTCGAGCTGCTCCTGCGTCAGCAGCAGCTGTGAAGGAGATTGCTGTGGCCACAAGAAGCCGAGAGTAAAGATTTCAGCTGAGAGCTTTTAAAGAAGACCAAAAGGACTAGTACATCTTAAAACTCTGTGGAAATATTAACCAGGTGTGCAAGGTAATGTATCTGCTCCTGTCTCTCCACTTGTTGTCATGGGAACGAGGTCAAATCAGGTAAAGTTGCTAAGACCTGAAGAATTATGGCTCAGGTCTGTAGCCTAGCTGATTGTTCATTAATATTTACTTGACCATCGGTGTGATTCATTCATTAATCTTGATTGTTTACATGAAATTATTTATTTTATTTATTTATTTTGGTGATGAATCAATTAATAAATAGGGCTCTAGAATAAGGCTTAACGAATTTTGTCCAACAACAGAAAGGATTACATCACTTTTTTATTTGGATGCAGTATGCAGCTAGATTGTTTATATATTCTTTTGGTATGTACTCATCTTATAATCTTAATATTACTCTAAACATGTATGATTAAGTAGATAGTTGTCCTAGAAGGACTACTTTTACTGTGCCTGTTTATGATTACATGCTTGGGAGGGATCCATAAAATAGGATAAATTTACTCAATAGAAAATTTAAATCACACCAACTCTCACTCCTCCTGTAAACACACTTTTACAGTCACGTTAGACCAAAGAAGTACACTTTTAAGCCCTGACACTCAGTGCTAGGCAGACTTGGTGTATACTGTGCACCAGTTATAGTGCGTTCTGTTGGAGTCCATATCTTTTTCCCATCGCCAGAGGCGGGTTGGTGTTAAAAATAGTTTGTGTCTTCATTTTAAGGCTTGATTGATGCTGTTGGAAGTGCTAAGTTGTACCCCACCATACCTCCACTGTTAATCCACATTGCTCTAGTCAGCGGTCTTGGTGATGGTCTAGGGGTTGTGCTTTAACCCGCTCACCCTCTTTTTTTTTTTTAAATAAAAAAATCATTATCTTGCAAGACAAGAGCATCTTTTTATATAGTCTGAACAATTTGCTAAATAGGCACTCCATTTATTTTATTTTTTATTTAAGTTTTATTATGAATGACTGTCCTCTATTAATGTGAAATTTATATAAAGACTGTTGTTTATTCAGATTGTGTTTGTCTTTTTGAAATACACATTTAACATAGCATTTGGTTTAAGCTGAAGGCAGAAAAATCTTAGATTTCTGTATAATAGTTATTCAGTGGTGAAGAGTAACACAGAACTGACATGAGTATATTGAACATAAGGCTTTGTAAGGATGTCGTATATGAATGTGAACTCGTTTATGTGTGTTAGAGCATTGAGCATCACATGCTCTTGGACACAGAAGGTGTTGGTTTTGGGTTTCTTTCACTAGGGACACATGTGATCACATGTGAGAGTATGTCTCTCCTTCTTTCTTAGCCTAATGTTGGCACAAGGTGAAATAAGGTTAAAGACATATATTTGAACCCGAAATCCACATTCTTATGTGATGAGAAGGCTTTAACCTTTTCCTTATCCTCATGTTAATTCCGGTATCATAATAAACAACAAGGCAACATGAAGGACGTCATGAGCAAACATTATAGGCATTCACTGGTGCCTCAGCAGTGTACAGAAACTCAGATTAGTTTCTCCATATCAGTTTTTCAGGCTTATGGGTTTGCGATCATACAGAATGGGAATATGTGAAATGGACAATTAGTTTACTAAAGTACATTACTGAAATATATTATAATACTGATTGTGAAAAACCTGTATAGAAGAATACGAATAAATTTTTTTATTGCAAACTATAAGCTTACTATTCAAATCGTACCTTGATTTTTATTACATTACAGCACTCCAAAAATCTCTAACTGAAAAATAAAAAAAATAATAAAAATATGTAAAGTAATCTTAAAGCAGGTCCAGTTCCTTCTTAATGCAAGGAATGACAGTTTAAAATCCCAAGATCCCAAGAACTTTATTAATCCCAGAGAGAAATGGCCCTGTCTTGGTTACAGTTGCTTACCGTTGTTTTAAAATATTAATAAATTAGATTTAAAAAAATTAGTTAAAAAAAACAGTTAATACTGTATTGCACTAAAGTATAGCACAGAATATGAGTCATGCCGGGAGCAAACAAACAAACAAACATTTTATTATCATATCATAACACTGGCATACTGAGAACACTTTCTAGTTTGTTGGTATCCAAGCACACTGGGACAAGTGCATTAGTGTAGCAGGGGATTATATGGAGAAATAAAGTGAACTTTTACTCTCATAACAAGTGTTCTGTACAATCAAAAGTCCCATTTTGACTTGAACACCCCTTTTATTCTTTGTATTTTTAAGTCAGTGTGAATAATTTAGTGCTTTGAAGCAAATATATTTTTCCTTTCATATAATAAATAATAAAATAATAGAATAAATTAGATAAAAATCAATTGAATAAATTAGTCTAAACACTTTTTATATGAATTATATGATAAAAATTGTTATACTGGCAAAAAAATAAAAGCACAGTCAGATATTTATTTCAATTTGCTATACATAATGAGGTATTGTGATCAGTTATATCTAACATCTATTTCTTTAATAGTCATAAATAATAGTATGGTTTGTGGATGAAATATTACAAATTAAAATGTGTAGTCCTTATTTTTGCTATTTAAATGTGATTTCTTCCTGAGATAGATATTTAAGAGTTACAGGTAAGCATATCATCGCCAAGGCTCTTTGCAGGCCATAAGCTGTTCGTGCCTTAAATGGTGTATTCTTACAGTATTTATATAGTATACAATACACTTAATAGTGTTTGTAACAGTTTCTTTTTTCACATGTAGTTCCTATGAAAACATGCCTCAATTTATGATATAAGGAAGTAGTACCAGTATAGATAAGAGGGTCGTTCAGGTCAAACCGGGACCTATGATGGAACTTCTGATGAGTGAAGACGTAAAAACCAATTGACATTTACAGAAGACTTCAAGCACAGTACAGTGATGAGACTCATTTGAACAGTGCAAACGTTTTAGCTCACTGTCATTCCTGTTAATATTTAGCCAGTAGAACTCCTGATCTTAGAGAATCGATGGATAACTTGTCACCAGTCTGCGCTATTTGAACTGTGCACACAATCATTCACCAGCACCACTTGCACATTACAGGAACTCAGCTGGGAGTTATTGCCATATCCCCCATACCTTCCTGATCTCATTCATTTCAAGTAATTTCCACATGTTTGGGCCATTTAAGGAGTTCCTGGGAGGCCAGTGTTTTAGACATAGGCGTACGGAGAAAACTTTCTACCTTGATGCTATCCAAGTGCTAATGAGACGCTGGGATAAGTGTATTAGTGTATTAGTGTAGCAGCAGATTATATAGAGAAATAAAGTGAGCTTTTACTCTCATAACTGTGTTTTGCGCAATCAAAAGTCCTAATTTGACTTGAACGTCTCTTTTATTCTTTGTATTTTTAGCCCAGTGTCATGATACATGTTTGAATAATTTAGTGCTTTGAAGCAAATATACTTTTTCTTTCATTCCCGTCTAAACATTTAACTTATATATAAACCCCATCTTACAGTGTATAATTTCAGTAAGTTGTCTTATATAAAAAATGTTTAAAAATAACAGCAAAATGTAAAATACAAAAAACAAAAAACTTCAGTTTTAATAGTTTTTTTTAGTTAGTTTTTAGTTTTTCTATATATTTTCATTCTTTTTACATCTGTTTTTTGACATTATAGTACATTGTAATTTTATTTTTTAATTCTTTTTCTTATCCTAATGTATTTGTATCTTTTAAATATGCAGCTACTGCAGAAACAATTTCCTTCAGGATTAATAAAGACTTATCTTATCTTATCTTATCTTATCTTAAAAGTGGAATTTAAAAGTGTGACGAGTGGCGGCTTTAATAGGTGTCAGGCAATAAGTAATTTCTGAGCATACACTGCATACACACACATACAGAATGTCTACAACTGAATTATTGTTCTGCAGTTCTAGTACTGTAGATAAAATCATGTGCATGGAATTTGTAGATTTAATTATTTACATTAGAACACATTTTACACTTATTACACATTTGACCAATTTGTTTCTGCACTATTTGGAGATTATATTTAGAGATTTTTTTTTTTTAAACTCAAACACTTGTTTTTTTTGCAAAAATCCAGTTTTGCTTCACTGACTTGTCTTGCTTCACGCACCCAAGCATGTCTGTATGCTTATGCACACACACACACACACATGCATGCACACACACACAGACAAGCATACACACCCACACACAGAAATGCGCGCACACACACCCCCATACACAAACACACACACACTGAGAACTTTCAACTCTAGACACACAGAGGGAAAACAGCAATGATATCACGCTTACTCTCTTGCCAGTTGTTTATGACATTTACACTCCCACTATCAAATTTTCAGTGATGCTAAATCTTTCCAAGCACAAACCAGTATCTAGCATAGCCTCAGCCCAAGTTTCCACAACTGTTTGGCCACATTTAATAGCGTACAACCAGCTCTGCGCTCACTGTACCTCTGTGCACATTTTCACTATTACCTAGAATAACTTGGTTTACTTTGCTCGGCCAGGCTCGCCAGAGAAAGCTTTGAGAAAGCAGATTGATGAAGAGAGCAAATCTGGAGATGTCACCAGGTCATAGGAATTAATTCTTTTATTTGTGCCATAGAATATTCGCTCACCATGTGCCACATGCCGGGCATGGCTCTAAGTGTTTTTTGGGGAGGGACTCACGTTAACGACTGATACTGTTGACATGGTATAAAATAGGACTAGTTGTGTCAGACAGATTATTTTAAGATGCCATAAACACATTAGAATTAAGTTTAATTTAGTCCTGGGATTTTGCTGAATGTTTGTATATAATGTATTACGCACATCTTAGGTAACTCTTGGGCCAGGAATTTCCTACACTTTTGCCTATAGACAATTAAGCCCACAAGTAAGTTTGTCTGTGTGAGTAGGTGCGTACATAAGTGTGACTTGTTATAGGAAATTATCAGCAGATGTCTTGTTATTATTTTTACTGTAGTATTGTTCAAATGGGATAAATATTCCAGATACAGGATTGTTAAATAATGATTATTTATTTATTTATTTATTTATTTATTATGACTGTTTTGTACAGGATAAGACATGTCAGTTTTAGTTACAGAGACTAGAGTGTCTGCCCAGCGTATGCATTGCTGGTACACCAAAAAATTTTCATATGTATGTCTCACAGTGAAATCTGTGCCGCAGGAAATATTCATTATCTATGGCTGTTATGGATACGGAAGCTATATCTAAACGCTTAACAAATAAGAAGCCATATAGAGAAGGTACTTCTAATGGGGATGTGTTATGTGACCTTCCATTTGACTTCCTTTTTTGGGTCAAAATTAGTCATTCATATTCAAATAAAATTTTTTACATGTGTTTTAAATTTTCTCTTTTTTAAATCATAGGTTTTGGTATACTGTAAAGATTCTCGTTGAGCAGCCAGCTTTTTCCTACATGCTCTCTTCAGGGCCAAGATAGGGGTCACTAGGATCCTATATTAGGTGCTACAAATATTTTTTTTATTTTATATTTATTAAATATTTATATTACATTTATACTTACATTTTTTATATTAAATAATATTTACATTATGTATATTAATTATTATAATTAATTATTAGTCTGAAGATAAAATAGACTAAAAATTGGTTATTTATGTAACAACCTCAGCAGCAATCTCATTTCCAGTCTTATCCGCTCCAACCACTCAGCATTCAGAATCACCAAGTATACTAATCACTGGCCTGATCATCTGTCATCATCTGCACCTGTTTCTCACTGGTTTGAACTTAAAATTGTTTCATGTTTGAACGATTCAAAGGTCAATGTATGGCTTAACAAACAGAAAAAATCCTCTGAAACTGAACAAATGGTTGACAAACAAGCAGAAAACAAGAGACCTTGTAACTATTATATTGAGTGTGTGGATTTATTAGTTAAAATAGTACTTTTATATTGAACATTCAACCACTCATTCCTTGAGATATTACCCTAAGGAAAATCTTGAATCTTGGACAGACAGGTGAACAGAGAGTCGAACAAGCTGGAGAAAAAAAACTCTACCACTAGGCTGTGGTTCTGTTAAGCAGTAAGGGTATATTCCAGACACAGACTGGGTTTAGTCGTCCCTTCACAGGGACAACTCACATCAAATTAATACTGAACACCTTTTTCATGGTACACAATATAATTGGACATCGGATAATATACCTGGCCACAACACCGAAATACCTACCACCTATGTGATATCACCTTGCACAGAAAAATGTACTGACATTGCAGCATTTTAGGATGTGCATTTTACTTAAGCATTCTTAACTAAAAAATCCCAGACCTTTTTCATGCGGATTGTGGAATTGCATACCTTGCACTGTACTGAAAGTTTAATCAAACTAAAATTCATTTTCTGGGACAAAGTGCTGTATAAGTGGAAAGTGGCATCTCAGGTTTGTATAGGCATGTATGCAGCAAAATGCCCAGTGCTGAATTAACACTCAGCAGTGTTTATATTCAGCCAGATGGACTCATATGAACTCTGACAGTGTTAAATCAACACTGGGCATTTTGCTGCTTTAAAGCATCTTCAGATTGATTTACACATTTTCTGTGATGCTGAGCTGAAAATATTGCATAGTTTTGTTAAGAGAACAGATGGCCATGATACAGTCGTGAACATGGTGCCCTTTTGTCCGAAATTGAAAATAAACTGAAAAATACTGCAGCCACTTTTACGGTCAGGAACTCAGACGTTTGATCTAGTTTTTATTTTTATTTAACATTTATGGCAAAAGTTTAGTAGTTCAGTGCTAACTATCATGCAAACTACAAAGGTTTAACATGAACATGCTGATTTGCTGATGATATTTATGATCTTTATGAGGTGTTTACAACAATCCCCTGATCTAATAACATTTTCCAGACATGTATTTTAAGGAGCAGGAAAAAGCCTGACCCCCAGAATACAAGGAAATAAAATGTAAGAAGGGGAGGTGTTTCTATCATGTCATATGCTTTTCACTGTCGTGTCTCCTTAACCAGCCACCCCAGAATGGCATAGTGAAGTCTAATAGTGGTGGGAAAATGGCAGAGAGTATCCTTCATCCTTGGCACGAACTTCCGAAACAGCAATACGAGACAGATTGGGCAAATAGAATCATGGGGGAGGGGTGTGATTTAGCCCTTATTTTTTGGGGAATGGGGATTCGGATGGAAGGTTAATTGCCATGCCTGCACCCTTGTGCAAGATATAGTGTGCCATTTTGCATATCATGGATTAAATTGCCATGCTGACCTGCTTATTGTTATGATGTCAATCAAAGAGTATAGATTATGGCCAGCAGGAATGAGCTAAGTCATCTCGGCTCAGTAACTCGACGCCCAACTGTGATGGCCCGTGGCAGCTGGGAGGCCATCGTATCTGTGGTTAGGTGTATGTGTGTCATGCTGGTTTCTGTGTATAGGAGTTATACTAATCGAGTGCCTGCTCTCTAAAGACTATATCTTTGCCATGCCTCAGCATATTGAACTCCCTTTTATTTTATACATTTGGAGTCACTTAGGCTGTCTTTCATTTTCAGACCTATTGTCCTGTCCTGGTCATTTCCTCATATTACCTGATGGACTTACATAAGAACGTAGTGTGTAGTATACTTTTCCTATATTTGCAGTATACTTTGATAAGGAAGGTGATATACATTTAAATCAATTATATAGTACTGGACTTTGGTAATATCAGCTTATGTGTGATTCTTAAAAGATAAGTATATAAAAGATAATTAATGATATATTGTATGTCAATATATCATTAGTACTGTAGGAATGCCATGCTTCCACTTCTAAGCCGACTTTCAACCTTCCTCCACACTTTGTCATTACCCTGACACTTTTATAGTGGGTTCAGCATTCAAGGATTGGACTGAACGGTGCTAGAGAAGGGTAGGTAGTGAGGCATCAGGTTTTAATAGTACGTCATGATCCTCCACATATGCCCCGCCTTAATATTCTCCTTATGACATATGGAATGAAGGCTACATTTTATGTTTATGTTTGTACTTTATGCCTTTAAGTTGTAACATAATTTCTGCAAATGAGACTGATGACAAAGTGACAGTGCACAAAATTTACATCATCAATATACAATTACATTAACCTTAAAGAATAAAATGGGGTATTTTAGTTTTATTTCAAGGCATCATAGTGACATAGTGGGTAGCACTGTTTAATTCCCCTCTCGATGTTCTCCTCATGCTTGGTGGGTTTATAAATATAGACAGTAATAAAACATGCAGATTAGGCTAATTGGTGTTCCCAAATTGCCCCATATTACCCAGGAACTGCATGCCAGTGTCGGGCCCAAGCCCGGGTAGAAAATGGGAGCGTTGCATACCAGGTGGTATGCTGTGGCAACCCCTTGACGGGGGCAGAAAAAAAATTGCTTTACTTTTAAGGCACTGGATGGTTCTAGGCATAGTATGGAGATCACTGACTTTGGTCCAAAATGTATACTTTTATCTTTCTTGTTTAGTGGTCAACAGGTGTACTTTTTAAAAATATTTTCTAAACTCAAGTAGTACATATGATCACAGTAAGTATTTTAAATTATTTTAAATTGGCCTGAGCAGCATTCTCCGCAGGAAAACAGAACATACAGTAAGCACAGGATACCCAATGTGATGCAATAATAAGTGCTCTTAATAACACACTCAATTCTACCCACTTGGCTGTCATGGCAGCACCTTTTGCTGGGTTAGGGTAGGTAATAATTCAACCTCAAATATCTTCTCCACCAAACTCTGCTTTCTTTTGTTCTCCACAACAAAGGGACTGTTGATCTGGCACTCTCTGGGCAGCTCCATGGCTGCTGTTTGAATGAGGAGCATCAAAGTTCTATGGAATGAGGGTGTAGTGCTGTCATCATAGTACTCACCCCTTAGCTGTGGGCTCATAGTCAGGCAGTGAAATTTACCAGTGTGTGATGTGTGCATTGATATACTTATCACTTACCATCTACTGAAATGGAGCCTGGTCCATGACAACAGTAAAGTGTCATCCAGCCAGCTGGTTCTTCAGCTCCTGGATGGCCCACTTCTCACTCTACTGCTGCATACATCTGCTCTGTGGTCACACATAAACAGGACAAGATGGGGTGTTTCTCTTGGGACAGCATGGTGCTCAGACTGGGTTTGGAGTTGTGTTCCTGGAAGGGGGTGGAGGATTCAATCAAGAAGAGAGTACAAATTATTGATAATACCCTGCCAGTCCCAGGACAGAAAGCACCTGCTTGGTGGAGGTGAACAGCTCAGTTGTTGGAGTAAATGACAACATTCTCCAGGTAGGCCGCAGCATACTGGTTGGGCCAGCACAGGATGAAGTACAGAGAGTACATAGAACATGGCTGAGGTGAAGGCCAAAATGGAGGACCATGTACTGCCAGTCACCCACTGCTGTGCTAAATGCTTGTTTGGGCATTAGGGTCACCTGCTGATATCCTCTGAAAAAGCGGACCCATCACAAGCACTCTCCTAAGGCGGTGTTATACAACAGGAATTCAGTCTAATTTAAACCCAGAATAAAATATAATTGGGCTGAGTTTTGGCAAACAGCAATTAATTTTAGCCCAATTAGTTGCTGTCTGACTTGCAGTGTGAGAAGGGTCCCAGTGCTAGATTAATCACCTAAACAACCAGTAGTCTGGATCCTGTGTGATTAGATGGATTTTTGTCACGTCTTCCATGGTCTGATTTTCCACAGTTCTGGATGAGTTCACGTCACTGCATCTGTGTACATAGCACTGGTTCTCACTGCAAAACAGACAGACCTGTCAATTTTCAAGTCCACACGTCCCCTTTTTTGACACAAATTCGAGGCTTCAAATATAATGTTTGAGTTGAACTGATTAAACATAAAGTTTGAGCACTGAGATAAGTTGTTGGAACTTAAAATGACTCTGACTCTCAGATTCATGACTCCTTTCTTCTTTATTGCAAAGTTAGGTTTAGGGTTGCATAATGTTTGTATTGTGTAAATGCAGTCAAATGTGGTTATTCATAGTTTTTACATGGAATCATCCTCAGCAGTCACATGAACCTATGTATAAGCAGACCATATGGGGCCATACTCATCAGCAGCAAGTGGTCTCCATGAGTACTGATAGAGTACCAATTGTGGGGCACTATGATGGAGAGCAGAGAGCAGAGGGGGTCAGAATCACTTGTAATTTAGGAGTGCCATGTGTAGCTCGAGAAAGAAAGAGAGCAAGAGAGAGAGAAATTTAGGCATGGTCAGTGGACACAAATGGGTAGGGTCAATGTATATTTTGTGCAGAGTGCAAGCAGTTTTGCCGCTCCTCATCTACCACACATTGCCGGTCAAGATCTTGTGATCTGCATGGACAACAATCAGATCACTCCTTCAGCCACTGCCTGCAATCTTGATTTAACTCTGGACTGAGTTAAAGTGTCATTTTCTCTACCCATTGCTAACCTTACTCGCTCTGGTTAATTTCTTCTTTACAACATCAGAAGAATCCACCCATTTCTTTCTTCACAGGCTACTCAGGTGCCTGTTCAGTCCCTTGTTATTTCAATGCTGGACTCCTGCAACTCACTCCTGGCAGGTCTGCCTCTGTCCACCATTTGTCCTCAGCAGGTGATCCAGAATGCAGGTACACGTCTCGTTTCAACCTTCAAAAAAAACTACTGTCTACTTAAACATCATTTCTGACAATGTTTCTGTCCACACAAAATTGCAAAACCAGTCTGAAAAGAGCTCCCACAAGCATGCCAAGCCAAGAATAGTATCTTATAAACTGCGATGTCAAAAACCTTAAGAATAATGTGAAGTGCATTAATGAGAGTGGAGAAGACAGCATCTAAACATACCAGTTTACCATAATACTCCTTGTTCATGAGTCCCAGATCTGCTCCTTTACTCTAGGCAAATCGATTTACAAAAATGCTTGGCTAAATAAATATGTTAGACTTAAACACTGAGACTGTGTCTGAGTCCCGAACATCAATTGGAAGACTATTCCACAACTTTGGGGCTTTGTAAGAAAAAGCTCTGTCCCAGCTATAGTTTTCATAATACGTGATACTGACAAGCAGCCTGCATCTTTTGATTGAAGTAGGTGTGGTGGATTGTAAGACACTAGCAGTTCATTCAGATACTGCGGCGCGAGACCATTTAATGCTTTATAGGGTAAGTACTGTAAGTAGTATTTTAAAATCGCTGGGAAAATTCACTGAGAGCCAATGCAGTGTAGATTAGATAGGGGTGATGTGATCGTATCTTCTGGTTCTAGTGAGGACTCTCGCTGCTGCATTCTGGACTAACTGAAGCTTTTAACTGAAGCTTTTTATGCACCTAGTTGAACAACTAGACAGTAAGGCGTTGCAATAGTCCGACCTAGATAAAACCTAGTGACAATTTTCTGCATTGTTTAGTGACAATATATTCCTTATTTTGGC
>JAQMYK010000006.1:5164797-5183362 GCA_030014345.1 Clarias buthupogon
ACACTTTTGTCAAATTCCTTGAACTCAAGATGAAAGTCTTGACTTTGCTCACATCGTCAGGGTTTCATTCCAAACTCAAGTTGATGGTGTACAGAGGCCAAATGCAAAAAAAAAGATCTTTGTTCCTAAATTTATGGACCTGACTGTACCTCTGTGTTACTTTTTTCTTAAGGTCCTATTTTTAAGTTAGTCTCCAATTTTCCTTTATTTTTCATTGTTTCAGTCTGTTGCTTATTTGCATTCTTTTTCTTGAAAGGCTTGAAAACTATTGTTGGAGCTCTGATCCAGTCTGTCAAGAAGATGGTGGATGTGATGATTCTGACCAACTTTGCCCTCGCCGTGTTTGCCCTGATTGGCCTGCAGCTATTCATGGGTAACCTGCGGCAGAAGTGTATACGCTGGCCCATTCCAAACAGCACCATGGATGACTACAACTCCACCCTGACCTACAACACCACCTTCCTCAATGACACTTTTGACTTCAGAGCCTACACTGAAAATGAAGGTAATTTTAGGACCAGTAGAATACAATGGCTACTCACGTTATCCTGATTTTTATTTTATTTTATTTTTTTTTACTTTTTGGAAAACCTTAAATAAATAAATGTATAAATAAATACAGCTCATATCAGTCCTACTGTAGCTAGTATCGGCTAACATAACTAGCCTAATTTGCTATGATGTACTGTACAGTCATGTGTAAAAATTTGGGCCTCCCTCTTTTAATTCTATGTGTTGTTGTGCAAAAACAAATAAAAACCATCTGATTGTAGCAGATCTTAATATTAGGCAAATACGAAAAACAGACAAAAAACATCAAATAACTTTTCACACATTCACCCCAAGGTCAAACCATGCAATGCTCAGAGAAAAACAAAAACCCACAAGCTACAGTACATCTCATAGGTTTCATTGAGCATGCTAAATGTTCAGGTCCATGACAGAAGAAGACTGAACAAGTATGGTTTGTTTGGAAGGGTGTCCAGGAGGGTTTCCTATTCTGAATATGATAGTAGTCAAGAGTTGAGTGTGAGAAATAAGATGAATTGTAAGCTTACAGTGTATTAACAGTGATGAAGTGTGATAATTATATAGAGAGTACTGCACATAGATATTGATAATAGTTTTACATACATACAGGGATTTAACAAGCAGTAACATATGGGGAAAAGACATTGATTGATTGATTGATTGATTGATTGATTGATTGAATGATTGATTGATTGATTGATTGATTGATTGATTGATTGCAGAAAACCAATACTTTCTGGATGGTAGCTTAGATGCTTTACTATGTGGAAACAGTTCTGATGCTGGGTAAGTCTGTGATCCAATTGTGGATATTTTAACAATTACCCCCTTTAAATGTACACACTGAGGTTTTGCCATAAATCAAAAAGTATGATATTATTGCTGTTGTTTTGACAGAAAGTGCCCAGAAGGATTTACATGTATGAAGGCTGGAAGGAACCCAAATTACGGCTACACCAGCTATGACAATTTCGGCTGGGCTTTTCTTGCTCTCTTTAGGCTCATGACTCAGGACTACTGGGAAAATCTCTTTCAGCTGGTAGTATATTCAGTTTTCAATTGACTCACTTGCTATGTGTAAATGTTGGTTACAGTAAGTTTGGCATGGATGTTGCCTGAAGACTTCTGGAAATCTCCAGGTTTTATGATGAATTATTAAAGAATGGTGTTAATGCTGAAGTAGATATTTATTTTATGGGGGAAAAAAATCCATATTATTTTGTCTTGAAAAAAACATTGCATGATTGCATAGTAATATTTAAACAGTTTGACAGCAAAATGAGAATTCATTTCAAGGGTTTCTTATTCTGAACATGATAGTAGTCAAGAGTTGAGTGTGAGAAATAAGATGAATTGTAAGCTTACAGTGTATTAACAGTAATAAAGTGTGACACTTACATAGAGAGTACTGCACATAGATATTGATAATAGTTTTACATACATACAAGTATTTAACAAGCAGTAACATATTACAAAGGTATTAAAAAGTACAAACCCACAAAGGTTTATATAGTGTAAAAGTTAATTTTTGTGTGATTCTGTCATAGTTTTGATACAAGGGATAAATCAGCCTGCAGTTGTATTAGTGGAAATTTTATTATGCAATTTAGTACCAATAATATGTTATGTTATAAAATATACCAAACTCATGGTTTGCTTGTAATTTTGTAGTGAGTCACTGGAAGCAAATTGGAACCATGAGAAATGTAATTACAAATTACATTTAAATTACAAAGACTGGTGAAGAAAAAACATCAGTTTACAGCATCATCAGCATCATTCATCTCCTGTTTAAGCATCACTTTAGAAATTGATGATGGCACTTTATCATAGTTCAAGTATGCACTGTATAAGGGCTGTTTGTGCACGGTCCAATTGTATACATACACTCATGATCCTATAAGGTTATAATATATCTCAAAAATCCCAATGTTTAGCATAATGAAGTAAACAGAACCAGAAATAGTAAATGCAACAACATCTTGTACACCGCATGTGTATTCAGTGTCTCTTGTACACAAAGGGCTCACATATTTTTATAGTGCTATAGCCTTATATCTTTGCTTAATTCTCTTTTGAATATTTTACTGCAACATGGATCACAGCTTCCAAATGCAACAGTCCTAGTTGTACAAGCAGCAATAATAAAAGACAAAAGTATAAATTTGTAAGTGAAATAGGTAAACCCACTAGCTTTAATAAGTACAGTATGTCATACAGTATGGTGTTAGGCCAAGATCTAAATCTCCAAATCTTTTATTTCACAGAAAGTGTCATGGATCTTTGGTGATGCATAACTTTAGTTCATTAATGCTGGAGTAACTGCAATGCCAGTAACATCCTTTTAACAGTAATATCCTTTATTTTGGATTCAACATTCTTTAAATATCCACTGAATGCATTTAGTTCACTCACAGCAGACAAGAAAGAAGCTTGACAAGAAAGAAGCAATGCATAACCCTTAAGCGTTTGCTCTAAAATGTGGCTGCTACATGCCATAATTTGCAAATAATGAATCCCATTTGCTGTCATTCCTAAACTGTTAAAATGAAACCATGGGGAGAATGTAAACATATGGTCTAAAGGCAATTTGTAGTCTAACTCTATTTAACTGCTTTTTTTAATTTAACTGTGTGTAATTGATATAACGCCACCTTGTGTTTCACACAGACTCTCCGTGCAGCTGGAAAAACCTACATGCTTTTTTTTGTGGTGGTCATATTTCTGGGATCATTCTACCTCATCAACTTAATCCTGGCTGTAGTTGCCATGGCATATGATGAACAGAACCAGGCCACAATTGCTGAGGCCCGAGAAAAAGAGGAAGAATTTCAGAGAATGATGGAGCAGCTCAATAACCAAGAGCAACAGGTCAGGTGACTACATACCATTACATGTAATAGATGAGAGAAAACGTCAGTCTTCTTTCAAATGAAAAAAAACAATTAACATTGTTTTTCTTGCAGTTGCAAAGTGATAGTAAGGCATCGTTGGCCAGTCAGACAACTCTGAGCAGAGAGTCAGAAATGGCAGATGATGAGGATGATGTAATAAGGGACCGTAATGGAAGGATTATTCCCCGTCTGGTCATCCATAGAGTCCCGACTATGAAAGTGGTAAACATAGGCTCAAGTTACTTCTAGTTCAAGTCTTTGAGTCATATTCAGAAATGGTGACTGTTTGATTGTTAGGTTCCAGTTTTCTGTCTCTAGAATTGTGCTTAACATGAATTTCTAGAAAGCTCATTTATAATATTAAAAAACAAAGTATAGTTTAAAAGCAAGAGACAGTACAGCACATGCACACACCACGATGGATTTGAAATTAAGCAATCAAGATGTGATTGAATCGTAGACTTTAAACTTTAATGCAAAAAATCTTCCTTTAGGAATAACAGAATTTAACAGGCTCAAAAGTAATAGGACAAACTAACAAAATTATAAATATAATGATAATTTTAATATTTGGATGAAAATATTTAAGGCAATGACTTTACAGGCAATGACTGCGGAAGTCTGAAACCCTTGAACATGCCAGATGATGAGTTTGAAATGCTATGTTTTGCCTTTTTGCCTTGCTTTGCTTTGCTTGCTGCTTTTTTGTCTTCAGTATGTGAAAAGCATGCTCCCTTGGATTGACGTCAGCAATTTAAGACCCTTTCTTTTATGTGTTAAGAAGTTTTCCGCCATGATTCATCCCATCAACATTTCTGCATATAGCATGAGCAGAAAGTATAGCTGTACACAGAAATTCATTCTTCTGTTTCTATTAGTAGTCACATTATCAAATTCCAATTCCACCATCAGCCATTCAGACTCATGCCATAACAATGGCTTTAACATGTTTGACAGATGGTATGGTACGGAGTCCTTTCTTTCCTTCTCCAAATTTTTCTCTTCCCATTATTCTGGTATAAGGTATTCGTCTTGGATTCATCTGTCCAGACAACTTTTCTCCTTATGTCTAATTAGGTTAACCCGGTGTCTTTAAAGTCATGAAGCCATATCTGGATGCTAGACAATGACACACCCACATCATCCAGAGTATCTTGGTTGACTTGGTTAAATTTTGTGATGAGGTTTTTCTTTTTCTTCACCAAGAAAATTATTCTGTGATTATCCACTTCAGTTAATGGACTTTCAGCTCACCAATGCATAATTTAATGCATAATAATCAATTTGTTAAGTTGATCGCACCTTAAGTTTCTGCAAGTCTTAAGTATCTACACCTCTCTGAACCAGAACGTTATATTTGATTCCATGAACAACAGTCCAATCCCTAGTTTGGTTACATGGAACCAGCCTAAACCTGCCTATGAAACTGCTTTTCAGTCAATTGTAAAATCACTTTTGATTCTGTGAAAATGGAGGGACTATGTAAAAAATAGCTGCAATGCAAAAAGGGTTAATGGAATATATATTTCATCTAGACTGTTGAGCTTAAAATCTTCATCTCAATCACTTCTTTATGGCTTCATTTTAAACTTATAGTGGTGTTGTACAGAGATGAATTTATGAAAATTGTGTCACTTATTGTTCAGAAACAGTATTTCAACCTACTTCATGGTAGGAAGTAAAATAAAGTAATGTTTATAGTGGATTCATTGCCTTAACAGTATATGCATTTTGTTTCTCCAGTCAGCATCAGATGATGAGGAAAAAACTGACAAGAAGTCAATATGCTCCAAACATAGCATGATGCACCTGGAACATCCTGGGATATCTCAGAGGACAGCCAGTGCATTGAGTGTGCTGAGTGTGACTAGGGAAGGTACAGTATAACCAAAGATAAGGAGACTTAAAGGGATCGTTTGGATGCAAAATTAATGTGCATCTTAACAGGTCATTACTACAGTAGGTCTTGCTCTTTGTACATTTTCCAGCTCTGCACACCGACTGTGACGATTGTCCACAACCCTCATTCTGTGCGACAATGCTGTGCTCCCAAGTTCAGTTGAGACTTAAACTGTATACAATTTCTGCAGTCCCACTGAGATAAATTGAGTTATAGCCCAAATGTAACTCTTTTCTTTCTCTGAAACTAGCTGTACTGCTAACCATCTATCTCCATCCATTTAGGAACCTCTGTAGTCCAACTAGGGACCATGGAGGCCAATAGTAACTATTGTATTTACTACCATTTTTGTATGGCTGTGGTAGGAACGTTGGTCAACATTCACACGCCCATTCACACACTACGGCCAATTTGGGAACGCCAATTAGCGTAATCTGCATGTCTTTGGACTGTGGGAGGTAACTGGAGAACTTGGAGGAAACCCATTAAACATGGAGAGAACATGTAAACTCCACGCAAACAGACCTATCGTGGGAATCAAACCCAGGACCTGGAGGTGCGAGGCAACAGTGCTAACCACTAAAACCGGCTAATTGGAACTAGCCATATGGTCCCTATTACTTATATTGTACTCATGTTCCAGGCAAAAAACTTCACAGTTGATGTGCAGAGCAGGAACATTTTACAAAGACTAAAACCTCTTGTAAGATGGGGAGTGGTGATTCAGGCTGTTAAAGCTCTAAGTTGTTGATTTGAGAATCTGAGGATCCATGTTGGAGCCCTGACTCATGTTGCCACGCCGCATCCTACCCAGCAACTGCATGCAGTCTCGGCCCCAAGCCCGTGAGTTGATAAATAGGAGGACTACGGATGTGCCAGCCTCTTGATGGGAGCAGCTGAAAGAAGACTTGTATTGCATGTATTGTATTTAGGTGGACTTCAATTTTGATATAAGACAGACTAAAAAAATCTGAACATTGCTCATAATATTTAGACATAGTCCAATAAGTCTATGGACCTTTAAAAACTGAACAAAAATACATTATTTTAAACATATCCTAGAAAAAGGTTACCTTCTCACAGTGGAAATTGTCAAATTATTAAAGCTTAGTGCTTTAATTTGTAGTCTAATAGCAGAGATTACTCTGCTATTATTACTATTTAGCACTCGCAGTGAGTGTGTATTGTCTGGAGAATAGCACACAGGAGAAGTGGTCGAGTAAGTTGTATGAGAAAAAAAGCCCTGTTGCCTTACACTGAGTGGTGTTAAGCTTCAGGTTATTTCAAGTGGCTGAGTTTAGACTTGGCATGTGGCAGTTATCTGTCCTGCGGTTGCCTACTGAGGGTAATAACTATAGTAGAGGAAAAGAATCAGTAATTAACACCCGACATAAAGCTTCTAAATTATTTAATGACATGGAGCATGAGTTGACATAGTGACTTGATAAATGCTAAACAGAATTACTTATTAAATGTGATATATTTAATATGTTTATGTTTAATAATTGCAAATTGTCTTCCCTCAGAGTTGGAGGATGCCCAGAGGCCTTGTCCGCCTGGCTGGTATAAGTTTTCTGACATCTTTTTAAAGTGGGACTGCTGTGAACCATGGATAGTCTTCAAGAAATGGGTCCATTTTGTGGTGATGGATCCATTTGTGGACCTGGGCATTACAATTTGTATTGTGCTCAATACACTGTTCATGGCTATGGAGCACTATCCAATGAGTCCAGAATTTGAACATGTACTATCTGTTGGCAATTTGGTAGGTAATCCATATGAAAACCCAACTCTCTGAACAAAGAACTGATCAATCTTGATGCCACTATGCACATTTTTTTTAGAAATAAATTCTTTCAATGCAGGTGTTCACTGGTATTTTCACGGCGGAAATGGTGTTCAAGCTCATTGCATTGGATCCCTACTACTACTTCCAGGTGGGCTGGAATATATTTGACAGTATCATCGTCACTCTTAGCCTGGTGGAGTTAGGTCTGGCCAACGTGCAGGGTCTATCTGTCCTCAGATCCTTCCGTTTGGTAAGCCTGAACCATTACGAGCCTATGACTTTAGCCAACATATTTGAAGTATGTCCTGATTTCACACTCGGATTTTTATTTTCAGAAAGCATGTTATTTGCTAACATTAAAAAATCAGCTTGTGTTGCTTGTGCTTGAATCCTCGACCTTCCGATCAGTAACCCAGATTGAGCCCCCATTGCCCTCTGATTTGTGTTTTTAACCAACCTGCTTTCCATAGGATGAGTTGGTTAGCACTTTGATTTGTATCCTACTCTTCTCTCCTCTTATAGTTATTTCTAAATTGTGTCTTTATATGTTGTAAATGCTTATAGCTGCACTGCATTTTCAAGGATACCTCTTCTCCTTTGTGTTCTATAAATTAATGTCTTGTTTATTGTGCATAATTAGGTAGGTTTCCTTTACATTGAATACCAATCTACATTTTCTAACAAGTAGTTAGGTAAAATGTTCCTGTACAGTGCATTTTTGCTGACATTTTTGTGTGTGTGTGTGTGTGTGTGTGTTTTTTACGTGTGCTGGAGATAGCTGCGAGTCTTTAAGCTGGCTAAATCCTGGCCCACGCTCAACATGCTGATCAAAATCATCGGTAACTCGGTGGGAGCTCTAGGGAACCTGACTCTGGTGCTGGCCATCATTGTCTTCATCTTCGCCGTTGTAGGCATGCAGCTCTTTGGCAAAAGCTACAAGGAGTGCGTGTGTAAAATTGCAGAGGACTGCGAGCTACCCCGCTGGCACATGAACGACTTTTTCCATTCGTTCCTCATTGTCTTTCGTATCCTGTGTGGCGAATGGATTGAAACCATGTGGGATTGCATGGAAGTGGCTGGAGGGGTCATGTGCCTTGTGGTTTTCCTCATGGTCATGGTCATAGGAAACCTGGTGGTGAGTATAGATGTTCAGGAGAACTATGCAAGTCTTTGTGGTCAAATCAGGTACTATATACAGTAGGAGAGCATTTACCCTTGAAAATGTGCCTTCTGAGAAACCAAAAGTAGATTTCCCATTCATGCTTTTTCATGATTATTCACTGTAGTCATTCTCCATCTCCTCAGTGTGACAGAAGTCCTATTATTATAACCATTAATCAATAGTCTGATGTTAAGATTCCATCCATCCAACTAGGAAACTCTGTAGTCCAACTAGGGATTTTTGAGGCCAATGAGAGATTACCATTGTATTTATTCCCATTTTACGAGCATGGTAGAACATCTGCTCAAGATTCAAACATGCATTCACACACTACGGGCAATTTGGGAATGCTAGTCTGCATGTCTTTGAACTGTGGGAGAAAACAGGAGAACCCGGAGGAACCCCACCAAGCACAGGGGGACAATGCAAACTCCATACACACAGACCCTCAGGGAGGAATGCTGTTACGATTATGCAATAAATAAACCTAATTCACTGACTGTAAATAATTGGAATTGTGAACCAAATCTAGAATCTCTTGTTTCCTCACAAAAGGTCAGCAAACACCATTGGTTAATGTCTATCTGGGTGAATCTCACACAAAGCAAAATATAAGTTCCTTCCTTCTTACGTTCCTATGTTATTTCCCATTCAACTGAACTACTGTACGTACAACAAACTAATTTTATTTATTAGTAGCCTTAGGTCATTTTCACACTTGCATAATTTTTCTATTACCGTATATGATATAATGTGAATGCTATAGCCTAGGATTTTCCACAAACAAACCTAGTGCAAGTCTATAACAGGTGCGGAAGCTGACATCATGCAGTGCCACCATACTGAGTAACGTGATTGGTTTGACCTCCTGTTTCTCATGAAGCTGGGTTATTATGAAAATTGACACATAAAACCAGACTATAATTGTGCAAAGGAACACTATAATTAGGTCACAATTTGGCACCTGTACTTGAGCTAAGATTGCAGCAAAAAAGTCTGTCTGATGTCAGTCTGCATACCAAATCAAGTCCTTGTTGCTGCACCATGATATACATTATCATGCATCCAAAATGACCACAGGAAAATGATGAAAACAGCAAACGAATTAATCTAGTGCATACCGCACGTGTATAAAATGGAATATCATAGTGTAGCCTGTGTTTGGAAACTGCCTAACAGGTTAAAAAACAATATGTTTATATCATTTACTGCTTTACATTTTGTAAGTTTGTGCCAAGTAAGTTTACTGGAAGACATTGTGGGTGTGTGTAAACAGAAATATTTATGGAAGCAGGAAGGTGTGGTCAGTGAATTACAAAATATACATAGCTCTGGATTAAAATACATATAAAAGCATAATGTAATAAATCAGTGTATTATATTGCATTCAGACATCCTCCTGCTTTCACTAACAGACCAAGTAAACCTACAAGTGTTTTGAAGTGTGAGAAAAATAAGTGCAGTGTACTGTAAGTGGAGACGAATGGCATAGAGATAACACTTAGAGCAGCTGCTCAACTGCTGAAAGGAAAGAGGAAATGAAATGGCTTATCTTAGTGAGCTAACAAAAGCATCACTACTCAGCATAAGCAAAAGCAAGCTTTTGTGTCACGTAGACACAGACTCAGCTACACACCGACACACACACACACACACTCCCATAACACCAGGACTCTTTCTCCACTCATGCTTCTATTTATGTCTTATGATTTGAGCCAGCAAACAGCGGTTTTGACCTTGGCTATGTGTTAAGATCCAGCTCAAGTGATCTTTTTGGCACACAGGGAACAAACACAGACAGCTGAGAAGCACAGCAGCATAGTCTGGAGTCTTGATATGCTCCTGCTTCTTGCTCCACCCTGTGCAAAAACACATCAGCAGAATCCTCTAATTGATAATCAATATAGAAATCAGATACTCAGGCCAGATACCAATATATCGTACATCTGTAATGTAAACATCATCTTTTTGTTATATTGATAAAGAAATATAGATTATGAGGTGTACGGCATATGGACAAAAGTATTTGGTCAAACCTGTTAATTATTGAATTCAGGTGTTTCAATCAGGCCCTTTATCCACAGTGAAGGGCAATCTCAATGCTTCAGCATACAGTACCAAGACATTTTGGGCAATGCTATGCTTCCATCTTTGAGGCAACAGTTTGAGAAAGGCTCTTTTCTATTCCAACATGAATGTGTCCCAGTGCACAAAACAAGGACTATAAAGACATGGTTTGATGAGTTTGGTGTGGAAGAACTTGACTGGCCCGAACACAGAGCCCTGACCTCAACCTCATCGAGCACCTTTGGGATGAACTGGAACAGAGATTGTGAGCCAGGTCTTCTCGTCCAACATCAGTGCCTGACCTGAATAAATGGGCATGAATGCCTACAGAAACACTTGAAAAAGAGTAGAAGCTGTTGTATCTGCAAAAAGGGGACGAACTCCATATTGAAGTATAAGTATAATACAATGTCATTAGAGATTTGGCCAAGTACTTTTGTCTGCATAGTGTATATTATATTATAATAAGATAGAATGAATACTGAAATGGCAGTGGCTTTGTGTTAAGGTTTCATTTTATAATGCATTTATGATTATTTATTTATTTATTTGTATTTTTTTTTTTTTTTTTTTTACATTTCTTTATATTCTTGTCATATTGTTTATATGTTCATGCATATCCAGTACCAGTCAAAAGTTTGGACTCAAGTTTTGGTTTATTTTCTACATTTTAGAATAATACTTATTTATTTACATATTTATTTATTTATTTATTTATTTATTTAATTAATCTTTTTTCAAATCTATGAAATAAGGTCAGCTGTTCTGGAACAGTTTTGTCAAGTGCATTTGCAAAACCCATCAAGCACCATGATGAAACTGGCTCTCATAAAGACCTTTCCAGCAAAGCAAGACCAAAACTCACCTCTGCTGCAGCTCAAATTAGTGTCGTTATGAAGGCTTTACAGAGCATAAATAGCAGAAACATCTCAATATCAACTGTTCAGAGGAGATTATTGTATATTTTGGATTTTCAGCATTGTTTTACAGTGTAGAGAGACATAAAAAATGGAAAAGGCCATGAACTTAGAAGGTGTGTCTAAATTTTTGACTGATAATGTGTGTATATAAAATTTATAAAGGATTAACATTAACTATAGATTAAAGGAGCACAAAATTTTCAACCTCTTTAACATAGCCTTACCTGCTGTGACCATGATTTAGATCTAAAGCAAGCAAGAGAATCCAGACCTGGACCAAAATGGTTTAAAAACTAGATAGCTTCTCTCTAGAGGCCCTGCAGACAGTAAAATATTTACTGACTCCATGTCATAGCAGACAGGACAAAAGCTGATAGCTGTTATGCATGCTTATCGCATATTCAATCTTGAATTCATCATAATAAGGCCAGAAATTCCTGTCCATCTTCTGGATGCTTATCTGTCAGAATCAAAAAACATCCAAAATATTTTATACCTACTCAAGATTGATCATTCTCTAAACTGTTATCTCTTTGTTACTGTAAATTCCTAGGTGCTGAACCTGTTCCTTGCTTTGCTGCTCAGCTCATTCAGTGGGGACAATCTCTCAGCAGGTGATGAAGATGGTGAGATGAACAATCTCCAGATTGCCATTGGCCGCATCACCAGGGCCATTGACTGGATCAAAGCCTTTATCATCGGCACTGTACAGCAGTTATTGGGCAGGAAGCCTCCAGAGGGCGAAACAGGGGAAACAAAATATAATGATACTGACAAAAAGGAAAGTTTTTCATTAAACCACCTTGATAAAGACCAGATGGCAGATGGCTTAGCCAACTGTCTGGAGACGCTGACCCTGAATGTGCCGATTGCCAAAGCTGAGTCTGATGTCGATGATGAAGAGTCAGAGGATTTATCAGAAGAAGAGGATGCAAACAAAAAGAAGGTGTCATTTTTTTACTACATCTTTTTTTTTTTATTCATTCATTTGTTTAAAATTACAAAAATATATTTACAAAAATATATTGAAATGAAATAATATTAGATAAATCAATAATAGTTAAATTACTATGTTTACCTTTCTCCACACATTTTATGTTACCATTTCTTTTGTTAAGCCACTTAGAATCTCCTAACATAACAAATCATTACAAAATGTACTACATCAGACTTTTAGTGGGTTAATTCAATTAGATTAATAAAAAAAAATGGGGACAAATGTTTTACTGTGACCAGATGCAAAGTGTCTAAAGATACAATTAAAAAACTGGTTGTTTATGTAACAACCTCAGCAGCAACCCCATTTCCCCTCTCGTCTGTTCAAGCATTCAGCATCACCAGTATACTAATCACCGGCCTGATCATCTGTCATCATCAGCACCCGTTTCTCACTGGTTCATGCCTTAAGTTAGATCCTTGAACGATTCATAGGTCACTGTGTGGCTTAACAAACAAAAACATTACTCTGAAACTATTAAGGTACAAGGACTGGACTAAAAATTAGAGCAAATAAAATTGTCTGTGTTCAAGTTTATGTTTAAAATTGATAATTTTATAATTACTTTTGATTAGAAGAAAGTAGATACCTCAAATTACTTGCTGTAATTATTTTATTGCTACACCTCTTTCTTTTTGTCTATAGGGTCAGGGTGTTCTCAATGATGGAGACTCTTCAGTGTGTAGCACAGTGGACTATAGGCCTCCAGAACCCCCACAAGAGGAAGAGGAGGAAGTTGAACCAGAGCCTGATGATCCAGAAGCTTGTTTTACTGAAAGTCTGTGCCTTTGTTATATAATCTTCCTACAAGACTTTAATAAATCTAATGTGATAATATTTAAAGTTATAAAGTTTTATCGTTACACAAATTAAATGCATGCAACATCATACTGTAGTTTCAATACTAAAATTTCATGAAAGGCTTTTCTTTGTTAGGTTTCTTCTTGATTATCTTGTTTTATGTTGTAGACTGTGTGAGACGATGTCCATGTCTGAATGTGGACATCACTCAAGGAAAGGGAAAGAATTGGTGGAATCTGCGCAGAACTTGCTTCACCATAGTGGAACATGATTACTTTGAAACCTTCATCATCTTTATGATTCTTCTCAGTAGCGGTGCGCTGGTATGTCAGAGTCTTTTAAATATTAAATATGTTTCTAGATAAATATTTCTAGAAAATTTCAATTACATTATAGACAAAATATAATTTATTGAAATTCACCTGAGTGCAGTATAGCAGCCACTGAATTTGATCTATTTCTTTATAGTATATTGTAACTACGTTGAAATCAGTATGAAAGCCATGTACTGTAGGTTTGTAGCCTGCAAATTTCTTCTTAATTTAGTTGTAGCCAATTCCCTCCCGTCATCAGGGCATTCCCACATCAAGGCTACAACTACCAATCAGGTCGAGTGAAGGCTATCATGTGCTTCCTCTCAACTACGTGACACCACTATCTTTTCAAACATCTCACTCATGCATCATCAGAAGCAGCCTAACACACTCGGAGGAAAGCGCTATCCTCTCCTTCCGCCTGCGTGAGCTCACAGATGCTTGTGAATGGCTGTAGAACTATGATTGATTTGAAAGCACTCCCACCCCTTCCTTCTGAGAGCTCACACAGGTGGAAGGAGCGAATAGTGCTGTGTATTAGGAATGTGTTAGGATGCTCCCAATGATAGTCAATCAGTTCTCTCTAGGGCTCTCTATTCAAACGCATTCAAATCTCTGGATGATGAGGCGAGCAACTCAACACCCATTTAATACACTTAATGAAAAATCTTGCAATTTGTCGCCTTTCAGCTTGCTCAAGTTCAAGTCTCTCGCTGGCTCATGGTTCCCCACTATAAAACAATACAACTCATAAGTAATACCACCCAGGTGAGAACAATGTCTTACCTGCCAGCTCAACTGTCATCCTCTCTTTTTCTACTGTCAGTGCTTGACTGCTAATGCTCCTGCGGCCTGGGTTAGTAACCTAGTAACCCAATGTAAGAACCTATCCAATGATGGAATCTACTGTACAAAGCACTTTTTGTAAGTTGCTTTGTATAAGAGCATCTTCTAAATGCCTAAATGTTAATGTTACTATACCCACAGTTGAAGGAATTTGCTAGTACCCCTTGGTGAAATCCTTTCTTGAATGAAAAAAGCCAAACCTAACTGATCTGTAGAAGTACATCTAGTTTAGATACCCTGTTGAAAAATCCACACAATAACAAATTGACCAGTTAGGACTGGGGACCAAGTCGGTCTTTGGAGCCTTGCTAAATCAGTGGCCCTACTTTATTGCTTCTACTGTATGTGAAACAGTAGAAGTTTCGTTGCAAGCAGGCAACCTTTGCTATCTAAAAAAACAAGAGGTGGTTTCCACAACAAGGGTGGATTGTGCCAGGGTTTGGAAGTACCCATCTTAGCCACGTATTCAAATTCCAATCATTTGTATGCATTTAAAATCTCCTTAGCTCACGAAATGACTCAGAAAAGTGCATTTCTAACACAGCTCAGTGCTCAGCATGCATAAGGGCACTGCATCTGATATAGTGTTGCATAATACACCAGAAGCCAGAGGCCTTGATTAAAGGTTATGTGTGCAGTGATGCTATTGAAACTGAAAATTGTGAAATGTAGCACATCACTCCGCCACAAACGCCCGGCCTAAAAATCTGAGTGGGATGGCACATTGTTTGAGACATTTGATGGTTGAGTGAGAAGGCACGGTGATGGCACAGCTATTCCAAAAGGAAGTCCACAAGAATTTAACACTCCCTGTGGAGGTGAGTAGGGAAGCCCTCTTCCTCTGCCTAGTCTCCATGATCCTGACCAAATGGCTCTGTCACTGCCTCCATTGCCAACCAAACACCTCACTATTCTATGTGCGCTATGCTGTAAGCACTACCACAAGAACTTTACTGATAGAGGCACTAGTGGATGCTTGTGGTCCAGGAAATTCCTGTATTTCCTGCAGAGTCAGAAGAGTTTCTCCCTGTGTAGTGAGACCAAGAGCAGTCTACAACCACCAACCTGGCACATGATTGGCCTGCTTTGAAATTGATGTGTGAGTGCTAAAATGCCATGCATCCCTCCGAACGAGAGAGCTTGGCCATTTAGTTCACTCTAGGCTCAGCTGCGGAAGGCTACAGCTAGCGTGAGTCTACACCTAGCGGGAGGCTAGAAGCTACAGAACTTGTAAACTCTGTATGACAATGCAAGCTTGCTGTCGGTGCAGGTCTTGAGGAAGAGTACACCAGGCTTCCTGAAGGACTTTTTGGCTCTCATTTTTGTCAAGTTTTTGTCTCATTTTCAGTCCAGTCCCTGTACCTAACTGGTTTCTAAGGAATGTGTTTTGTTCGTTAAGCCACATAGTGACAAGCATATAGAACCATTTAAGTTAAGGCATGAACTAGTGAGAAACAGGAGCAGATGATGACAGATGATCAGACCGGTGTTTAATATATTGCTGAATGCAGAGAGGTTGCTGCTGAGATTGTTACATAACCAATTATCTAATTGTATCTTTAAGCACTTAAATTTTAATTTACAGTAATATGAAAAAATGAGGGGTGAGTCAGTACTTTTGCACATTACTAGACTTATAAGTACACATTAACTGCCAGTTTAACCTCCTCCTCTCCCCATCCACCACATGCTTGACCACACCCGATATGCCACTTCTGAAATTACACTTCTGGTTCTCAATTTAAAAAGTAAAAATGCATAAAATGTTTAGTTTTTTTTAATGTTGGACATTTTAGGTTTAATGTGATGTAACATTAGTCAAATATGTGAATCAGTTTATCTAAAATATTAGTTCAATTTCATTCAAAACAATGGTTATGCATGGAAATAATAAAAAAAATATATTAAAGATTAATCCTTGCTATTTGACTTGAACCTTTATTTCAGTAAATCACTACTTTTATCATTCATTGTATATATACTGCATATATTGTATTATATTTTTATTACTAATTTGTAATATTTATTGCTAATTTATATTTTCCCAGGCTTTTGAGGACATTTACATTGAGCGTCGCAGGACAATTAAGATTATCTTGGAGTATGCAGATAAAGTCTTCACATATATATTTGTAATAGAGATGTTACTGAAATGGGTTGCATATGGCTTCAAGACTTACTTCACCAATGCCTGGTGTTGGCTGGACTTTTTAATCGTTGATGTAAGCTTATTATCCTATATTTTTAGATAGCAGTAAGCTCATCTGCCTGATGCATTATTCTGCAAAAGTCTTAGTCACCATACTGTCTTTATTACAGTCTTTGTTCTATACAGTGTTTTGCATGTCTGCATTATTATGTACAAGACTGTTCAAATTTTCTAAAAATAACTTTAAAAATAAATAAATAAATAAATAAATAACATTACAGAAGAATAGTTGCTCATATACTGTAGATACAAAAAAACTAATGCAGAATAGAAAGGAGCAAGAACTCACTTATAAAACTACCAAATCTGTCTAACACTACTGATTATTTTCAACAAAGAGTTTTCACACCAAAATTGTTTATTTTATTACTCTTTAGTGCTTTTTATAGACGTTTCTATAGAAGTTTATGTATAAATGTTTAATAGGCATCTTATGCTTATGCTGTGTTTTTTATGTGCCCAAGAAGTTTGCATATTTCTGTATGTAAAACAGGTTAGCATTAGTTTTACTGAGCATGCTGGAGACTGAGGTCTTCTGGTAACTTTGTCACACTTGCTTCTTTCTATTTTCGTGCAAAACCCAGGAGCCTACATTAGGTTTTTTTTTTTTTTGATCTGAAAACTGGAATGATTTTGTACTTAATAATGCAGACATGATAAACATATATAACAAAAATTTGTTCTACAGGAAATTTGGTGCCTTTTGCACAGTACTGTGATTTATACTGTATTTTCAGTCATTTAAAATTAATGTCTTAAATGTCTAAACTGTTTTTTCATGCATTGTTTCAGGTGTCACTTATCAGTTTGACAGCAAATCTGTTGGGCTATTCAGAACTGGGGCCAATAAAATCTCTCCGAACTCTTAGGGCTCTTCGACCTTTACGAGCCCTGTCCAGATTTGAAGGAATGAGGGTGAGAGCTTCTTTCAGAGTATAACGTGTATAATATGTATATATACAGGTTTTTAGTTCCTCAGTTCTATGCTTATCGTAACAATCTGTACAGGTGGTAGTGAACGCATTGCTGGGCGCCATTCCGTCCATCATGAATGTGCTCCTGGTGTGTCTTATTTTCTGGCTCATCTTCAGTATTATGGGTGTCAACTTGTTTGCTGGAAAATTCTACCGCTGCATTAATACCACGACAGAAGAACTTTTCCCCATGGACCAAGTGAACAACATGAGTGACTGCATAGCGCTAATGCACACTAATGAATCGCGCTGGGTCAATGTCAAGGTCAACTATGACAATGTGGGGTTAGGTTACCTTTCTCTGCTACAAGTGGTGAGCTCATGTTTAGTTTTTTGTTTTTGTTTGTTTGTTTGATTTTTGCAATGTCCAGGTTATGTACTGTATAGTACATTACTCTATAATTACACATTATGGCAGAATTTTGGTTATTGTGGAAAACCTGGACCGTTGTTGCTTTTAGTTAATATTTATTGTTTAATTATAACCACATTATTATGAAGTGAATTCACAATATAACTTTGATTGTTCTATCTTTATTCCATTGCTTCAGAAGTTGCACGGTAATGCTGTATTTAAGCTTAATTATTAATGTGTAGATTTCTTTGGTCCGATACTGATATATACATTTTTTTTGTAGGCTACATTTAAAGGCTGGATGGACATTATGTATGCTGCAGTAGACTCCAGAGAGGTGACACACTTGTGTTTAATAATTTGTAAACACTTCCAGTTTTATATAGCATATACTATATAAAACATGGAGTATACACTCTGACCTAAATTAACCAAATAGCTCTATTATTTATGTGTGCAAAGGGTATATTTGTACGCAAAACAGCGGCATGTTGAGGCAAAGTAAGATGGATAACAAAATATAAGTAGAGAGCAATATTAATTAAGGGTTCTATTGTGCTATATTGCGGCCATGGCTTACTAAGTTGTGGGAACTAAATACTATGTTGTGACCATGGTTTGCTAAGTTGGGTGAACAAGATACTATGTTATCATGGTGACTTACTAAGGCGTGGAAACTACAGGGTGGGCCATTTATATGGATACACCTTAATAAAATGGGAATGGTTTGTGATATTAACTTCCTGTTTGTGGCACATTAGTATATGTGAGGGGGAAAACTTTTCAAGATGGGTGGTGACCATGGT
>JAQMYK010000006.1:5183462-5193711 GCA_030014345.1 Clarias buthupogon
CAAACAGGAAGTTAATATCACCAACCATTCCCATTTTATTAAGGTGTATCCATATAAATGGCCCACCCTGTAGATACTATCTTGCGGCCATAGCTTACTAAGTTGTTGGATCAGGATACTATATTGTGGTCATGACGTACAGTACTAAGGCATGGGGACAAGATACTATGTTGTGGTCATGACTTACTAAGGCGTGGGAACGAAAAAGTTAAACAGAAACTATCCTTAGACACATTGGAATAAATCACTGAGAATTAAAAAATATATTTTCACAGTCTCTGTTTAACTGCTGCTGGCAATCATTTTTTTATTTTTATTTTTTTAAAGAATCAATCTTCCTTATCTATCCTTGTTGCACCAAGTAGTTCCCTTGATCAGGGGTTAGAGAGGTACTTTGGATTCAGCCTTCTGTTAGAAGCGATTAACTCGTGTTAGCCATGAACATAGTGGTGAGGTGAGTCATGAACCTGTCAGCTTGCTGGCGGAAACTCACACTCACATTAAATAAGACTAATGAAAGATCAAAACACAACACGGACAGTTTGAGGCAGTTGGGAATGACTTTGAAGCAGGTACTAAGGATACAAAGTGTGTAGCCCTTAAAAACCAGTGTAATGATAATTTTTATTCTACCAGACATAAATGCAGCTTCCTTGTTAACACACACCGGCAAGGCTTCCATATATAAGCACATAGATTTAATTGTCATTGATCAGCACAGATCTGTGCCAGTTGGGTTTTAAGGGTTATAAGACAACATAACATTATCAGATTCTTGCTGAAAAGTCCTTCCATGACTGGGTTTGAATGTGGGTTTTGGCAGGCAGCTGATCTCTCCTCTTTTCTCTACTGAATACTGCCACTGAATCCTTTAGTTGCATGCAGTACCGGACCGTACTGATTTACTTTTACAGATGGTGCTATTAGGCTTGAAAATAATTGGATATACAAACCTACACACATCAGCTTTGCTTATTAGTTTGAGACATTAGTTTTGAGACAAGTTGACAAAAAAATGGAAGTTCATTCATTATGTTATATAATGTGTTCATACATTTTAAGCATTTCATTAATATTACATATTTCGGTTGACTTGCAGATTGAAGACCAGCCGTCATATGAGATTAACTTATACATGTATCTGTATTTTGTCATCTTCATCATCTTTGGATCCTTCTTCACCCTCAACCTCTTCATTGGTGTCATCATAGACAACTTTAATCAGCAAAAACAAAAGATATGTGCCAGTTATTTGAATCAGGAAAAGGCTGATTTTCCATAGATAGAAAAAATAATTGTGTATTTGTATTCATTTTCTACTTTGGTGGAGAAGATCTCTTCATGACAGAGGAGCAAAAAAAGTACTACAATGCCATGAAAAAGCTGGGTTCCAAGAAGCCTGTTAAACCCGTACCTCGTCCTACAGTATGCACAAATCAGCACGAATAATCTGAATGCTGCATGTTCTGCTGTGTCTTTTTGCATGCTTAAACTTGACGATTTTTTAGACATTACTCATTAAAGGATATCCAGGATGTTTTGTTTCTTCTTTTCTAATATGTTTCTATTATCATATGTCATCTATTATGTTTCTATTACCTTTCCAGAATATAATCCAGGGCGTGGTGTTTGACTTCATCTCGCAGCAATTTTTTGATATCTTCATCATGGTGCTTATTTGCCTCAACATGGTTACCATGATGATTGAGACAGATGACCAAAGTGAAGAGAAAGAAAATGTTCTCTACCAGATCAACTTGGTCTTTATTGTTGTCTTCACTGGGGAGTGCATCCTAAAAATGGTGGCGCTGAGACAATACTTCTTCACCATGGGATGGAATGTGTTTGATTTCATTGTTGTCATCCTTTCTATAGCTGGTAGGTTCTAGACCTCGTTAAGCCCTGAAGTGTTTATTAGATATCAGTTTTTATTGATTCTGGTTTATTACATCGTGAGCTAGAGTGTGGGTTAAAGTTCAATCGAAGGTTTTATTTGATTAATCTAGCTGTATAATTCCATTTCATGTTAATTGTGGTCAGGCTTTACGGTAATGTCCTGTCTATACTGTACACATTGCTATTCCTCTTGCTTCTAAGTTTACAGTTCGAATAGATTTTTATACTGTTTATATCTGTTTTTCCCAAAGGACTTATGCTGTCAGACATAATTGAGAAGTACTTTGTGTCCCCCACCCTGTTCCGTGTCATTCGCTTGGCTAGAATTGGACGTGTGCTGCGTCTTATCAAAGGAGCAAAGGGCATCAGGACACTTTTATTTGCTCTGATGATGTCACTTCCTGCTCTGTTCAACATCGGCCTACTTCTCTTCCTTATCATGTTTATCTTTTCCATCTTTGGCATGTCTAACTTTGCCTATGTAAAAAAACAGGCTGGCGTCGATGACATTTTTAACTTTGAGACCTTTGGGAATAGCATCCTGTGCCTATTTGAGATCACAACTTCAGCTGGTTGGGATGGGCTCCTACTCCCCATGCTTAACAGTGGTCCTCCTGACTGTGACCCTGATTTTGAGAATCCTGGAACAGATGTAAAGGGCAACTGTGGAAACCCAGGCATGGGCATAATGTTCTTCTGCAGTTATATTATCATGTCTTTCTTAGTGGTGGTGAACATGTATATCGCCATCATCTTGGAGAATTTCAATGTTGCCCAGGAGGAGAGCAGTGACCTGCTGTGTGAGGATGACTTTGAGATGTTTGATGAGACTTGGGAGAGGTTTGACACAGAAGCCACTCAATTTTTGCCCTATGAACAAGTGTTTGATTTTGTCGATGCACTACAAGAACCTTTGCGTATTCACAAACCTAACAGAATTAAACTTGTCAATATAGATCTGCCAGTTGTAATAGGAGACAAGATTCATTGTCTAGATATCATGTTGGCCGTCACCCAAAATGTGCTGGGAGACACTACTGAGATGGCGGCCATGAGGGAGAGCATGGAGGCAAAGTTCAAAATGAATAACCCAAGTTCTGCATCCTATGAACCCATCATCACCACTCTGAGGAGGAAGGAGGAGGAGCGGGCCGCCATTGTTATTCAAAATTCATTCCGCAAACATCTCCTCAAACGCTCTATCCGGCATGCCTCCTTCATGCATCGCTCCAAGAAAAGAAAAGTAAGGCGGCAGGGGGATGAAGAGCCACCAGAAAAAGAGGGTCTGCTAGCGCGCAAGATGACTGCCCTATATGGCAGCAACGCAGAGCTTGCTATGGCCCTGGAGCTGAAGTCTAGGCCTATGCCAGTCAAATCAACTTCATCTGGACTCTCAATGCCGGCACCTTTCCGTCGGACACAAGGCCATCAGAGGAGAGTGCCAGTCGAAATTACAAATGATGTAGTTCTCCGTTCTGCACCCACATCTATGCAGAACTCTTCAAGATCAGACGTGGCAGCAGGAAATGAATCAGTAATATAGTTGAGAGACAATGTTTTTTCATATTTTAAGCAGAGAGTGATGTGTTTAACTGGTGTATCACTGGCACAAAAAGAAACAATACTGATGCTCTTAAACACATCAATTTTATAGAGTTATTAAGGTGATATTTATTGGTGTCCAGTAGTGATATTTGTTATCACAATAGATTCTGTTTTAGGAGCTAAGTTGTTATCTTGAACAAACTGTTCCATGCTCAAAGATGAAACACTAATCCTGTGGCAAACCTTACATTAGTCAGACTATTGCTTCCCATTTTCCCAAAATCCACAGTGTTGTTTTTGTGCAGGCATGTTGAGCATATGATATTGTTCACTTCCTGGTATTAACATTTATTATTAAACATTTATTTCCTCACCCTTCACCCTAAAGCTGCTGTAACTAGTTCCTGATATGTCTTGGAACCTCTCGTTCCTTTGCACTATTTTTAGACCCCCAGTTCATGGCCTGCCAGTTTACAGAATGAGTAAAACAGGCTCTGATCAATTACATGGGAGGTATACTGTCACATTGGGCACTATGTGCAACTGCATAAGGCATACATAACCAGTACAGTACATACTTTCTGTAGTTTTTATTACAAATCTTCTGAAAATACTCAGGTCAGTTTAACCTCATTAGGTATTAAAAACATTATAGTAAAATGTTTTTCAGAATATATAACGAGTCGTCTTCATACCATTATAGCGCTATTCTCGTGATCATGACAGAAAAGCATAAATAAGGCATAAGACTGAGAGTCCAAGGGTGTGGCAGAGGAATTTTTATGACCATGGGTGCAGTCAGCAACCTGGTCCAGAAGGGTGTGGTTAAAATTAATACATTATCAAAAGATGTCCCACTGATAGCCCTTTAAATAAGCTTTTCTTATTAGTGTCAGCAGAATTATGTTTGCGTTTTTTGTTTTGTGTGAGCCTTTACTCACATGTGGACACTCTTATGCTTATTTTGGCTAATCCCTCTTCTGTTGGCAATGTTTCTGTGTTGTTATGCGTCAGCTATCTGGATAAAATTACATGGTCAGATATAATCAGTTAGTAGTTGTGTGACCTGTTCTTATGAAAGACATCATATCATTATTACACTCACAAAAATATGCATTAAGAAATCTGTACAGACTCCACTTGAACACCATTATGACATTGACGTCTTCATTAAGTTCTCAACAATTCAATAGCAACAAAAGTAATAGAGTAGGGAAAAAGTAGGGAAAAAACATTTACAGTAGTTAAACTTGTGCTGGAAGTATAAAGCCTTTAGACATTTAACATAATTGACGTAAACTTATAAATAGTGCTGTACAACCTACTGCACTAATATAATGTTAAATAGCACTATTTATAAGTTTACATCAATTATGTTAAATGTCTAAAGGCTTTATACTGGCCGCCATATTGGAAGACAAGCACCTGCTGCTGAGGACGACCAATATTATTATATACATATCTCAATTCTGGTAAATAGCTGAGTATAGGCCCCTACCTCATAAAATCTTATGGCAGATTTTAGATGTACATTATACTGTATGGTACTGTAGTGAAACTAACAAACAATTAATGTGATCTAGTTATTCTTACTGCACAATTACCGCAGGACCAGTAAGATTAGCAGGGTTCTGACAAATTATGCTGCTGTGTCAAAAAATGCTAACAAAGCGTGGGTTGATGAATTCGCAATACCCTATCGAAAAATGGTAAATGCTAAATGGGTAAATGTACTCTAACAGTAAGTGGAGTATGTTTTTATACTTTTTATAGCAGCTATTTATTTGAGAATTTAGGGGTAGCATATTCTGATATACAAATATCCCCATCAAATACATACAACAAGCAGAGTTGGGTATAACGCATTATTGTGTAATATGTTACTATATTCTAATTACTTTTCCTGATATCACAGTAATGTAACATGTTACTTTTTAATGGATGTAATTTGATTACAGTTACCAATGTCAATAACATTACCTTACTAATGTTACAAATGTAGTGTTTAAAAATTATTTTTAAAAAGGTTTTGCATGGCAGCATCAATTAATGAGCATGCACTTTAAACAATCAACGTAGAACTTTGTAGTTTATTATGTTGGATGTTTTCAAAGTAACTAGAAAATTAAAGTAATTATTAATCTGATTACTTTTTACATGTAATAGTCAGTAATGCAATCAAATTACAATTTTAAAGTAGTTATTGGTCATTTGTAGTAGATTACTTTTTCTGAGTAACTTACCAAACACCGACAACAAGTACATAATCAACAAAATGAATGAAACAATTCCCAAGCTTCTGGGTTTTTGCATGCATGGAACTGTTAAGTAGCAAAAAAAAAATTATGTACAGTAGCATGGTTTGACAGAACACTGGCAGCACTTACACCTAGGGCTCTTACCATTAACAGTCATAGTAACTAGTTCCTGATATTTTTTCACATTTCATACAAATTTCCATAATTTCTTTTGATTATGTAAAATTGCTTTGCAACTATGGCAATTGTTAAAAGTGCTATACAGATAAAATAAAAATGAATTTAATTAAAATTAAAAAGTGCAGTCCTATTGCAAGCGACAACATGCGCATTTCGGCAAACTGTAATCAGATCAAAGATCAAATATACTAGATCAAAATATATTTTAAACGACACCTACCAAGAAAATGATCTGAACAGATGTTCTGTTTGTTTACCAGTATGGCTGCAGCAGGTGTGTGTGACGTCGTGCGGGTTTGCTCTATTAATTTAATCAATTCAGGTTGATATTTCTAGTAGTCTTTCATTACACAGCGCCATACTTTTTATGTATGCTTAATGAAGTTGTACTTTGTGTACTTTGTGACCAAATGTATTTAAAAACAACTCTTTTTTAAAAATTATTATTATATTAGTGTTTTTGTAAATACATTGTGAGACATGCTTATTACACTAAACTGGGTGATATTAGAAGTTAAACTGAGACATCCTCAATGTAAAGGTTCCTTTTTCTCAAGCTGAGTGTCTTTCAGGAATATTAATTAAATAAATCAATTAATAAAACATCATTCTAGACGTTAGGAGTAGGTTTAGACTCACACTTATATAGCATGTCAAGCTATGTTTTTTTTTTTTTTTTACTTTATTCAGAGCAGCAATGAACAATAGTTAATATTTATAGACTGTGACTGCAATGTTATTTTACAATGTTTACAGCCTGATATTCAATTTATACGCATTGATTTGAATTCATTGCCTGCTGGTTATGTGTTATGAATCATAGTAGCTTGTTAGTTAAATGAATCTATACTCATGGTAAAAAAAAAAAAGATTTATTGACAGTGTCAAATAGATGGTGTAATTGTGGTGAAAATAATTTATAATCAGGATATTTTTGGAAGCTAAAGCTTAAGTCTTAACCTGATTTCTAATGTCTTACTCCTGAAAATGTGCAGATTCATGAATAAAGCACTTTTGATTTATCTTTTTACATTTTCTTTAGACTTGTATTGCGTTAGGTTGCCTTATGCTTGTACTGTATATGCATTAGGCTTACAGTGTTAGAATTCAATGTTAAATGCTATTTTACCCTTTTCCTTTGCATACACAATTTAAAAAAGAAATTTTAATTTTTGGTAAATTAAAAAAAAAGGTCAAATTTTTGACCTGCATAAAACAAAGAAAACTAATAGGGAGATTGATGAAACGTTTGAAATTGGGTTAGAAAGAACTCTCTAACACATTATTAAAACCTGGAGGTGTCAACTTCAAAGAGTGAATGTCCTTGATCAGAGATTACTTCAATGTAAAAGTAAAAGCAAGACCATTCCTGTATACATGAGAACTTACCTACAGTACAAGGTGCTGAAATTCTCAAGAAACAGAAACGCATGTCTTGCTCCAAAAAAAGGCAAGTAGTCTATTAAAACTGAACCTTCTAAGGACAGATCATGGACAGATCAATGTATGTTTGCTTTTCCTGCGGGAAGTTTAGAACCAGTTTGTCTCATATGTTCTGAAAGCGTGGTGCTAATTAAAAGCAGTCATGTGAAGCACAAGTACTGTATGAGATAAAACATGGGTTTTAACCACAGCAGCAAACTTATCCGCAGCAGTCCGGGTTGAGGGTGTGTAAAATTCTCAGTGTTATATTCTATAATTCTGCCCTGGCATGGATTGCCTTCCCCCCTACATAATTTCTATAAAAAATATATATTACAACATAAATTTGTTATCTATATAAACAACAGAAAGGTTCTTTCAATGATATTTTTATGTTTATATATTGAAGGACCTGTAGCCGGTCTTAGAAAATCTGTCTGTCTGTCTGTCTGTCTCGATGTCTGTCTGCCAGTCCAGCCAGATTTTGTCACAGGTTCAATAAAACTTGCAGCACTTAGGTAGATATCTGCCTGAAGTTTAACCTCCAGCATGAGTTAAATCAAAATGTTGAGTAAATATGATATTAGGAACAGTTATGTGGCTGAACAGTTATAATTTAATAATCTAATTTAAAATAAGCCACTTATAAGTTATTTGCTCAATGTAAACAAATACCTGCACCATTAGATATGAATTAGAAGTGGTATAGTGGTATAAGTGCTGAAGTGGTATAAGAGAATTTTAACACGCTGGAGTTGTTTTAAGACAAAACTTCATCTTTATCCGATCTAAAGTACTTTTTTGATATCTCCTGTGATTCACGCTCCAATTACTGAACAGGGAGTGCATTTGACTGATGACAAAAGAAGTACAACTTAACATGGCGTAAGATACTCAACCTTACAAAATTGTATTTCTTTGTATTAATAAGTTAGGCAGAGAGGTCTGCCATACAGAAGTACATGTACATGGGCTTAAACTTGAAATTATAATATCACTGTTTACATTAAAGTTGATCAGCTTATTTTTTTTTGTCTTAACCATTTATCAATTTCTACAAACTCTTCACTTCAACTAGTTTCAAACAAAACATATTTTTCACTAGATACACTCAATAAAATTATTTTGGCCTTTTTGGATAATTGGATAATTGCTATTATCTTAATTTTCCTAAAATAAATGGCATTTGTATATGTAATTAATTATTATTAATTAATTTAGCATATACATACCACTTTTAGTATTATTTACCATTGTTTAATTTTGTTCATCTCACATATTTTAACTTGAGTGTAGATTCTGATTTAAATATGTTGATACATAAATCGTTATTTTCAATGTAAGCTCTTAAAGTTCTATCCTACAAAGCATAGTGTCAAAGTATCTCTTTAAAAAAAATATCAATGCTAAGTGAAAACTAGAACAAGCCATGAAACATTTTGTAAAGGGTATTGTATGTCCTACTGTATTTCTCAGTTTTTGATATAATATTATAATGTTTCATATTTTAGCCCAATAAGCCAAGCAACTCTGGGGCAGAGTAATACAAATATAGAAAAAATATAAATATTGGGAAATGCAAATATGATGGTTTATGAATATGATTAATGCTGCTTCCATTTATAACCCTGGTAGATGAATTGTGGGTGGATATTAGCATTCGTGTTATGGTTAACGTAATGATACATGTAAAAAAAAACATGGTTATTTTTCCACAGTTATGTGTCACTTCATAACCTTCCGCTGTCTGGCTATTTATAGGTTATGTCATACAAGTTAAAAATACTGTATCACTTCCACTTAGCTGAAGCCTGACCTTCTTACAGAGACTGCCGCATCAAATCTACCTACACGCATCATATCTATTTTAGTAATGCAGTGGAAACAATCATTTCTTTTCTGCTGATGAAATATATAAAGCACTTTGTGATATTGTAGGAACACAATGTAACATGCAGATGTCCTTAACAGATGCACAATACTAGGCTCTTCCTGTCATGTACAGAACAGTTTTAACTCATAAGTCATAAATCCTGTATTTGTACTAGTTTACATCTGAATACTTTTAAACAATTTACTTTTCATTTTAGTTTAATTTTCATTTTTATCCCTTTATATTATGTAATTATGACTTTCTCACATAGCTTCAGAGAGTTGAAAAATCTCCTGTCATCTACAGGAATTTTGTGTCATTTTTCAGTTTTAAAGTAAATATGAACAGAAACACATTCTTAGCTACACTTTTAGCAAAATGGTTCCATACTTGTAAGTTACAGTTACAGAGTTATGTAGTAGTATGTTTTAAAACAAAGATTTGGATATCACTTCTGATAATATGATAATATTGATAGTAATATGATATAGATTAATTTTATACAAACCACTAAGGTCGCAGTTTAACTGCAGTTTAATCTGTACGAGGTGGTATCAAAAAGTTTTGAGAGTAGTTTTGTAAATACATGGCTGCACGCACAGTCCAAGGAAGCACCAAACTTCATAAGTCAGTGTGCCAAAAGAGATCATCCTGTGCACATCAGGAGCTGTGCAGCTGGTGCTATTCTGACTACTTGCGTTACCACATATGCGATTTTATCATGAATAGCAAGTTAGAGCAGTGAACATGAAATTCTGCATGAAACTGAGCAAATCTACCACAGAGATGTTTGACATGATTCGGCAAGTTTATGGCAATTCTACGATAAGTCATTTGAGGTGTTTTGAGTGGCACGCTCACTTCAAGAGCTGAAGAACATCACTGGAGGAGGACAAGAGATTAGGAAGACCTCCGAAAATTACGAAACCATTTGACAACTTGTGCATCAGGTGAATCCTACTTGCCAGATAATAATAAAGTATTATTAGGTTAGTAATAAGCAGTGGTGTCAAAAGTATTCACATTCATTACTTGAGTAGAAGTATGGATACTAGGGTTTAAAAAGACTTCTTTA
>JAQMYK010000006.1:5193811-5205492 GCA_030014345.1 Clarias buthupogon
AAGGAGTAGAAAGTACAGATAATTGCGTGAAAATGTAAGGAGTAGAAGTAAAAAGTCGGCTGAAAAATAATTACTCTAGTAAAGTATAGATACCCAAAATTTCTACTTAAGTAAGGTAACGAAGTATTTGTACTTCATTACTTGACACCTCTGGTAATAAGTGATAAAGTACTTTCTTTTAAACAAAGCCAATTTTGAAATCTTTTGATACCACCTTGTATTTCTCTTATTATGAGACAGACTGACCTGGCAAACTGAGATACAAAATAATGTTTAGTTACAACGATGATATAAAATACATTCAGATAAAGCCTTTATCATAAAGATGTTTTGCTACAGCTCTGAATCACTCAATTTTTCTTATCTTCACTGTCAAATTTAAAACATACAAATAAAACAACAAAAAGCTAGCGGTTTTCTGTATATCAGCAGAAAATGTAAAAATACTTAGAATAAATGCTAAGTAAATGGAATAAAAATATGTTTCAAATGTATTATTTAAGCAATATAACATGAGAAGGAATGCTGTTGTGTTGAATATCAGAACAGTCATAGGTACAAGGTTGCATCCTGAGATATCACAACCGGGCTGGTATTCAGTAAAACAGCACAACATCGAGTGTGATATTGTTTTTATACAACAGTTGCCCAAACACATTTATTAACAACAGATTATGATTTGTTTGTTTATTTATAAAAAAAAATTCGCCGCCCACACATACTGTATTATGGCACCCGACAGTTAGTGATCAACAGTTAACAGGGGTGTAATTTTAAAGAGAATAATCCATGAAGGTGGTTGACAGTCCTGTTAACTTTCAGTTGAAACCCAAATAGCATTAAATGGAAGGCTAGTGTGCTATGTAGGGTGTCCAATCACTTATTTCACACTAGTAGTGCCCTTGATCAGAGGTTAAATAGGGATTCGATTTGGAATTCAGCCTTGTGTTAGGCGCTAGGCGCTAGTTAGCTTTGTAGCTCACCTTAGGCGTAAATAAAACAGCACAGATGGTTTGAAATTACTTGGGACAATTATTAAATAGACAAAGTGTTATTTATGATGACAGTGTTATCAAATGTGTTTTCTTGCTAAAAGTGTTTCTGTCACTGCTTTTGAATGTAGGGTTTTGGCAGGCAGCTGCTCTCTCTTCAGTACTGTGGACTATACCGACCTACTTTTCCCCATGCTGCGAACAATAGTAAGTGTAATTAACGGTTGTTAGAATACCTGCATATAGAAATGCAGAATGTATAAGAAAGGTCAGACGGAAGGTTTAAGCAGATAGAAGAGCTACAATAACTGAATTAACCACTGTGTAAATCTGTGTTTCAGTGTTCAAAACACATTTAAACCTTGGGGCAGGTGGGCTACAATAGCAGAAAACTATTTTGAGTTCTAATTCTGTCAGGCAAGAACAGAAACCTGAGGCTGTAGTTGGCCAGGGATCACCAAAAGTTGACAGTTGAAGAATCACATAAATCCATGCCTTGTGTCATTCCACACAGTCCAGACTGGTGGATGTAGTGTAATAGTGTGGGGAATGTTTTCTTGTAACATTTAAGGCCGGTTACTACAAGTCAATCCTTGCTTGAATGCAACAGCCTGTATTAGTATTGTTGAAGGCCATGTGCATCTGTCCATGGCTACAATTTATCTAGATTCTAATTGCTTCCAGCATGATTATACACCAATGAGTTCAATGTTTCTCATTGGCCTTTCTGGATCTAACCTAGTGGTTGTGCTAAAACAGAACCATAATGTATAGGAATTGCATTATGTCATTTAGTTAATTTGGACCAGAATGTCTTGAGGAAATAAGGCTGGTTTGAAAACAAAGGCAGGCCCTACCAGGCCCTGTTCCTAATGTATCATCCATCCATTTTGGAATCTCTGTAGTCCGACTAGAGACAGTGGAGGCCAATGGTGACATTTTGTACGACCCTGGTACATTCACATGCGCATTAACACACTACGGAAAAGTTGGGAACAACAATTAGTCTAATCTGCAGATCTTTGGATTGTGGGAGGAAACCATAGTATGCATAGGAAACCCACCAAGCACAGGTCACAACATTCAAATTCCATGCACACAGACACATGTCGGCAATCAAACCCTTGACGCTTGAGGTGCAAGGCGACAGAACAAACCACTAAGGCACCGTGCCGCCATTATAATGTTAGACACTGTTTAATATTTTAAACAAACATATTATTTCAACTGAATCAAGAATTTGGTAATAAACTCTGATTCCCCCACCCATAATTACACATGAACCACATTTAAATTTATTTAAGCAAGACTGACACTATCAATATGCTTAGCTTACAAAATAATTAATGTTTAATAACAAAGTTTCTAAACGTTCATCCCTCACCTTGTTCATTACTTTTACACAGTGCAATTAGGAGAGAAAGAGAGAGAGAGAGAGAGAGAGAGAGAGAGAGAGAGAGAGAGAGTATAAGTATAAGAACAGACCTTGTGGAGGCAAGTGCTGAATAATTTGAATTCCACACATGAAGTACAGTTTTTTTTAACTGCGTAAAACTTAAGGAAAGAATTTAAGCATTCAGAATATATAACATATATATGGACTGTCTACATTTTGTCCCTACTTTTTTTCAAGAAGTTTAGGATGGATCTAGCTTGTATAGTCTCTTGATCACTGTTAATGTTTTTTTTTCCAGATTCTGACTCAGATCTTATGCCTGAATGATTTAATTTGCATGATGCCCAGTGAGTGAATCTTATTATTACTGCTTAGTGATAACCACCCCCTTTATGGTACAGGGAGGTCCATACGTCTCTCTTGCACTCGCTCTCTCTTTCTCTCTCTCTCCCTCTCTTTTACTCACACAAATACATTCTCTTCTTATGAGATGTAATTCATCTCATACACACTGTCGTGCATGTCCGAGTTTATTGGATAAAAGTCAGACTCAATAAGATCATGAACTGCATGCTTTTAGGCTGTTTCCTCCTGTTGTTTGTTAACCTCACAGGTAAGACTTCAACTAACCATTTATAAAAAAAAAAATACATATATAAAATTATATATAAAAAATTATATATAAAATAATTATAATTATATAAAATTATTTTTATTGTGCTATTTAATTATTTTTGTTGGATGCATAATACTGTAAATAATATGCATATTCTGCTACATTATGGCATTGCGTGAGTTGAGGTGTTATGTCATTTTGGCCACATTTTTGTTTATGCAGCATTCGTTTTTACTAAATAGTAAAGAGCTGAACTGTAGAAAAGCAAAAGTGTTTTGCATATAGTGGATGTGTTGTTTTCAGTCTTCTGTTTCCTCTCCATCTGTGCATAAAAGAGGAAGTCACAAAGGCCTAAAAACATCTCTGTGTATTCTGCACCATTTCAGTAACATTGCTGTTTATGCGTTGTTTATCTATTAATTAAAGTCCTTTAGTAGTTCATATTGCTGATCATACAACTTTTCATTTTCCTTTTTATGTCTCACATGCAGTCACAGCTGATTTTCACGTTATCCAGAAGCCCAGGTTTTATGGCATCAAAATGGGAAGGACAGTGGGATTTACATGTTCTGCTTCTGATCTCACTCTTCACAAGGCAGTGGTTACGTGGTACAAGATTAAAACGTATGATGAGAACAAAGTAACCAATGAAAAAATGGATAAAATCATTAATAGTTCCAAAATAGATATATGTCTTGGCGACATCAAGAGTCAGTTATTCCTCAGACGTACAGAGGTCAATGACAGTGGCATTTATTACTGCAAGATAAACAATATTTTGGGACCTGGAACAGAGCTACAAGTATTCAGTAAGTGTACATTCAAATGATATAGCTGATCAGGAAGGTCTGAAGACCAAGTGAAAAAGGAGCATCACATCTACAGTGCTGTGAAAAAGTGTATTTTTTATGTTTTTGCATATTTGTCACACTTAAATGTTTGAGATCATCAAACACATTCTTATATTACATTTTATCATTTCATTTATTAGGGGGAAAAATTGTTCAAACCTACCTGGGCCTATATGAAAAAGTAATTGCCCCCTAAAACTAATAACTGAAAGTGCTACCCTTGGCAGCAACAACTGCAATTAACCTTTGTGATAACTGGCAATAAGTCTTTCACATTGCTATGGAGGAATTTTTGGCCCACTCTCTATAAAGAATTGTTTTAATTCAGCCACATTGGAGGGTTTTCGAGCATGAACGGCCTGTCTAAAGTCCGAACCTTGACTAGGCCACTCCAAAACATGAATTTCTTTTGTTGGGGTGGCATTCAGCGGTGGATTGCTGGCATGTTTTGGATTATTGTCTTGCTGCGTAACCCAAGTGCGCTTAAGCTTGAGTTCACAAACTGATGGCTGGACAATATCCTTCAGGATTTTCCCCAGACCATCACACTACCACCAGCATGTCTGACTATTTTATTGATGTTCTGTGATATTTTGATATTTTTGATATCATTTTGATGATATTTTATGAAATGCTGTGCTACTGTAGTTTTACACACACCATCCAAAAAGTTAAACTTGTCTTATCGGTCTACAGAATATTGTGGGGATAAGAAAGATGTTTTTTGGCAAATATGAGACGAGCATTTGTGTTCTTTTTGGTCAGCAGTGGCTTTCGCTTTAGAACTCTCTCATGGGATGTCATTTTTGCCCCCAGTCTCTTTCTTATTGTTGATTCATGAACACTGACCTTAACTGAGCAAATTAAGTTATTGTATGAGTTGTCGTTGTCGTGGTTAACTGGAGACCCAAAGCCTTAGAAATGGCTTTGTAACCATTTCCAGACTGTATTTGTCTATTACTCTGTTTACATTGCTTTTTTTAAATTTATTTATTTTCGATTTTTTGCCATGCTTGAATTTGTCAGAGATTTTATCTCAGGTTTTATTTAAGTGATTTTATTGTTTTAGCAGGTCTGGCAGTAAGTCACTTTTTAGTTAGTTGAATTTAACTCAACTTTCCAAAAATCACAGTTCATTCATGATTAAGCAAGAGGGAGCATTTAAATTTTTAGTTCATTTTTTAGTCAGGCTGGTTTGAACAGCTTAATTTTCTTAATAAATATAATCATCATTTAAAAACTGCATTTTTATTGACTTAGGTTATCTTTGTGTAATATTTAAATTTGTTTGATGATCTCAATACTTTTTCACAGTACTATAGATGTGTGCCAGCTATTAATTTGTTTGTCATTCTCTGTCTATGGAATTTTTGAGTAAGATTTTGCACCGTTTTTCCATTGTTTTTGTCAGCACGTGGCAAACCAAAAGGCATTGAACAGAGGAACTACATAAAAGACGTGATCATATTATTCCAGGGATTTCTGCTGATATTGTGTGTAGTCATTCCCCTGGTCTGGTATTACAGATTGGTAAGAGACACACCTATCAATACAAACAAGACAACGCTCTTCTTGTAATATGTAAAATATGTAACATGCTTTTTTTTGGCCAACATATGGAAATGGATATAATGCATAATTAAATTATATTAGTTTAGTTGATGATCACTTGATTTCATTCGTAATACAGGTAAAAAAAATGTGCTATACAGTATATATATATATAATGTATGGGTAAAACAGATGAAAGTATCAAAAACATATAATGGAAAAAAATTATACAGTAGGACATGAGGCATTTCTTTAGATAAAAAAAAAACATTTTCCACAGACAGCTGCAAATACTTACATGTTCCTAATCTTTTGAGTCATCTCTCATCTAAAATTATTTTAGGATGCAGTTTAAATCATCATTTTAGCTCACAGGTGTCAAATCTTCTCCAGAAAAGGCCAGTGTGCATGTGTGTGTGTGTGTGTGTGTGTGTGTGTGTGTGTGTGTGTGTGTGTGTGTTTTCATTCCAACTATGCAGAAATAGGAATGCTTTGTAGGAATCACTACCTGCACACACAGACTCTTTCTTGGAGAAAAATTGACACCTGTGTTTTAGATCATCAAGAATATGGAACCTAATTGATGACACACTATACCCCAATGTGATCATGTTCGCAAATATAAAGCTATAATCATGCCACTCATATACTTTATTACAGTGGTCTAACTGCACATTCATGCAGTTATTTAATCAGCCAAGGAATCATTTAAGCAGTCTATAGCAACTCAAATAAACATAACCAGCAGTGGGCAGAAAAGCATCTCAGAGTGCACAACACATCAAATTAAATGCACTACAACAGGTTATCACATTAGGTTACACTCCACTTAGCCAAACGAATCACTTAGAAGAATCTAAGGGTATCATGGGCACAAACTTTATGGCTGAACAGTAAATTGACCAAGTAATTTTTTATTTTAATCTTCTAAACTGTCTAGGTTAGGTGAGTCAGTGCCCATGAAAGCTTTGGATTTTTGCTCTTGGCTGACTGGAGTGGAACATGATCTTTCTCATAAACAAAAATTTATCCATCAATTAAGTGAACAACCACATTTGGTAACAATGCCAGCATTAGTACCTTAGAAAATCACAACTTTTTGTAGAAAATAAATATGTTGTACTTTTGCACATTTTTATGTTTAAATAAATGTGCCTTTAACTTATGTATATATACTTTTTGGAAAAATCATTAACATGCGAGTAACATGCGACTTTTTAACATAAAAAGGCGAGTACCAGCTAGTTGGTTTGAAACAAAAAAATAAACAACAATAAAAATTCAAAAAAGGTTTTTAAAAAAGGAAAAAGTCTTGAAATTTTGAATCTTAATGAGTGCCATGTTAACTGTCAGTCACTTAGTGTTTTTGGACCCACTATAATGTATAAATTCTAGAGGTGGTTGTGTGTGAAATTCTGAGGAGATCAACAATGTCTGAAACACATCTGGTACCAAAACCATCCCATGAGCAAAGTCACAGAGAACACATCAGAATTTTTCCTTCAAAAAAATGTAAAGGAAGAAGTGACAACATTAAGACTTACTATGAAACAATTGTTTAACCTTTGAGGTTAGAGAGGTGTGAAGTGATGTCTGAATAAAGATAATAAGTGTTATCTCTCTCTTCCTCTCTCTCTATCTCTCTCTTTCTGTTTCTCTGTTTCTCTTTCTCTATTTTTTATTATCAGGAGCAAAAGGGGGAAGCTGTATATGAAGAACCTGTGCATGATCATACATATGAGGTTTCTGTTTTTAATTACTTTATTACATAATTAATGCCACTAATTAGAAGAAAACACAAAGACACCTTCATTAAAGCCAGCTATTTATTATGAGTTTATAAAGCAACCTAACAGCATTGTGGTTTTGGTTGGGTAATTATTCAAAGCAAAGAGCTGCAGCCATTGCAGCGTGTCTTCCAGGAAGAGGAAGTGTTAAAAAATAAAGACGAGTACACAGAACCTAACTGCTACCTAACCTAACCTGAACAGTTCACCACTGCTCTTTTAATTTTGATGTTCAGTATTATTATTGTTGATTTGTGTTTGAATGAAAGTATTTTATTCGCAAGACATTGATGCTCATTCACACTTTTTATTCACTGCCTTTATCTCTTTTTCACTGTCATTTTCACTCTGTTTTGCTGTCTTGCCTTCTTGTTGTACCTCTCTTCCTCTTTTCTTTCTGTCTATCTGTCTAATGTCCTGCCTGTGTTTTTTTTTTCATCTGTCTCTTTTTCTTTAAATGTCTTCACCTGCCTCTTCTTGTTTTTCTCTCTTGCTTTTGTCTTTTTTGTACTGTCGCTTTTTTTCCCCAACCTATCTTTCTGTATTTCTGTCTTTGCCTCTCTTTGTCTTTCCTTCTTTCTCAATCTATCTCAGGGTTTGGAGATCGAGCACTGTGGAGACCTCTATGAAGACCTAACTGCATTTTCACAAAACCTCGATGCAGACGCATCCTGGCAAATCGAGTCACCAGAACAGGAGTAAATTGGTGTGACCATGCAGTAGGCAGACTAAGAAATATTTTATTTTTGGTTTGGAAAACAAGGATGACATGGCAGCAATACATACTGTAACATATCAGTCAAACGTTTGGACACAAATTTGGATTTGTTTTCCTCATCCTAGACCAGTATTTTAGATTTTAAAATTATGAATTTGACTACATATGGAATTTTGAAATTAAGTAAAACAACATTTAATTGTAATTTTTTTTCTTAATTGTTATTAAGACAGGAAGGTAGGCTGTTCTGGAACAGTTCTTACAAGAACGGTATTGTCAAGTGCATTTGTAAAACTCATCAAGCACTATGATAAACTGGCTCTCATGAAGACTTTTGAAGTCAAACCTTACCTCTGCTGCAGAGGAGAAGTTCATTTAGAGTTATCAGCCTCTGATAACTCATCAAATCACCAATTAACAAACAGTACCTCAGATTAGAGTCGTTATGAAGACTTGTATTATAGGTAGCAGACACGTCTCAATATCAGCTGTTCAAAGAAGTTTATTGTGTATTTTTGAACATCTTCAGCCTTGTTTTACAGTATAGAAAGAAATTAAAATCAGGAAAGACATGGGATTATGGTGTGTGTCCAAACGTTTTACTTTTAGTGTATACAGTGTATATCAAAAAAATTTACCATAGTACACAAAGTATGTCTTTAAAACATTTTTTAGCTTGTACCATGTTTAATTTATCCAAGGTCTACTACATAATATATGAGGGGCATTCAAGTCAAACCGGGACTTTTGAATAACAGGATAAAGTTATGAGAGTAATCTTTCTTAATTTCTCTATAAAATACCCTGCTAATGCACCTATCCCAGTGTTTCACTAGTGCTTGAATATTATCAATGTAGAAGGTTTTCTCAGTACACCAGAGCCAGGATTTGACTGCCTGCTTCATCTGTAAAATGCTGGCCTCCCAGGAACTCCTTTAATGGCCCAAACATGTGGAAATGGCTAAGAGCGAGGTCAGGACTGTACATGGGATGTGGCAATAACGCCCAGCCAGATGCATCTCTTCTGCAAATTATCCATCACTTTCCAAGGATCATGCGATCCACACACAGAATGTTCCCGGGAACAACTACAGTGGGCTCCAAGCCACCTCGGCCGAGATCGTCATTCACAGACAGCTTTAATCAGCGGCCTTCTTTAAAAAGTTTGCACCATTCAAATTTTTTACTGTGGCTAAGAGTCTCATCACTTGAAGTCTTCTGTAAATGACAATCGGATTTATGCCTTCATTCATTTTATCACAAGTCCCGGTTTGACTTGATATGATATGATATGATATGATATGATATGATATGATATGATATGATATGATATGATATGATATGATATAATATAATCAGCATTGCACTTATTTAGTACTTAATTTCTTTTAGATTTGTTTGTTTCATTAAATGGAAGATACTATTTGTTTGCCAGCTTAAGCTTAGTTAAGTGTTCATTTTATGGTGCTCTGTATATTAATAATGATTTTTTTTTCTCCTGAAAAGGACCAGTTATGAGATTTGTTCTACCATAATAAAGACATGTGGTCATATGCTGTGTTCTCTTTCACTTCAAATCTATTTTCAAACATGAAACCAAGATGGTCAGTTATTTTCCATAGCACGAGCCATTCACACACATTTTAAAACCTTCCATTCATGCTCAAACACTGCAATACTGTATTAACACATACATCAAATATTTGAATTCAAATATAATGAGATGCTAAAAGTCTTTTAAAATAATACATGCAGGTTTAAATGAATAAGAACCCAAAATACACATCTAAATACACAACACATGCAAAGTTTATAGATATAATGTGGTAAAAACAATTCTACATCTAAAGTATTATGTTGGTAAGAGACACCAAGTGTATAAGATGATGGGCTAACATTCTGTGGGGAAGTATTTATTTAAATTTAACTTTAAGAGAAAATAAGCTAAGGTTATTTAAGGTTATTAAATAACATTTCACAGCAAATGTAACACCGATGAGATATGAAAAGGTAGGATGTATTGTTTTTAATAAATTCAAGATAATTCATTGTAAGTGATCATTACATTATAAATTGGTGTGATGTATTAGAATTAAAACACCCAGGGATGTGCATTAATAAGCAAAAAACAATAAAAAAAAATATCAGGGCAGCAATAGGAACTCCATTTAACTTTGGGCCTCATCACACCAACCTTTTGGTTATTATTTTCCGATTTAACTGTACAGCAATTATTTGTTCCTTACAGTGATCAGCCAAAACATTACAACACAAAAGATTATTTATAGTATTGAGCAGGTTCTCCATGTGCCACCGAGGCCACACCGGTGACCTTTGCTGTGGTGTCTAGCACAAAGACGTTGGCAGCGGATTCTTTGGGTGTTGTGGGATTCAGGGTGGTGCCTACATGGATCGGGCTTGTTTGTCAGGTGCATTCCATGGTGCTTTCAATCAGAGTGGATAGTGGATCTGAGGAGATGGTGGCCAGGTCAGAGCCTGTGCTTTTCTATCATGGACAGCATTGCATTTTTTGTGTGTGCTGCATTGGCTTTTGCATGGACTAGACAGGCTGGCCTTTGGTCCCCATGGGCCTTGTGTGCTCACAATGTTCGGTGGCGTTAATGTTATCACTGATCGGTGTATATAAATCAGTGTATGTGCACTGCATGTACAGTACCTGTCAAAAGTTTGTACACACTTTTTAATTCCATGGTCTTTCCTGATTTTTATTTCTTTCTGCTGAAGTTGTCCAAAAAATGCATTAATCTCCTTTGAACAGTTGATATTGAGATGTGTCTGCTACTTACGCTCTGTAAAGCCTTCATAGCGGCTCTAATCTGCGGTGCTATTTGTTAATTGGTGATTTCTAAGGCTGGTAACACTAGATGAACGTCACCTCTGCAGCAGAGGTAAGTTTTGGTCTTGCTTTCCTGGGAAGGTCTTCATGAGAACCAGTTTCATCATGGAGCTTGATGGGTTTTGCAAATGTACTTGACAATACTTTTCTTGCAAGAACTATTATAGAACAGTTGACCTTCATGTCTTATAATAACAACTGACTTTTGTTGTTGCTGTTGTTACTTAATTACATAATTCCATATGCATAACTTTTCATAGTTTAGAAATCATGGTATGTAAAAAAAGAAAAAAAAATCACAACAAAAAACATTGAATTAGATGTGGTGAAGTGTGTCCAAACTTTTGACTGGTACTGTATGCTATAGCGACTATAAATGTTTTACTGTTCAGCAGTGATGCGCCACACACTTCCTGCCCTGTGCAGAGGCAGTATCTGTGAAAAGTTTTTTCCTGTGTTTGAAATATGCAAACTTTGTCATACGGGAGATGTTGGGGCGCCCTCATGAGCAGTCAGTTCCACTGCAGTGACGCCTCAGCTGTGCAGTGTATTAAAATAATGACAAGTAAAAGGAGGGCCATCCTGTGGTGAAATTTGGAAAACAACAACTAAGAAGAAAGTGTAATATAATTTATAACAGGAGCAAAAAAACTCACCTTGCTATAAGAAAAGTCAAACAACCCAAGCATAATGAGTGTCACTTTTTATTAAAATCCAAACATTGAATAAGAAACAAATACTCATACCTCTTAGAATAAACGTTCATTTGCAGTACACAAATTTTATCTTCTTTCTTGTCTTTCGACTGTTCCCTTTCAGGGGTCGCCACAGCGACCCTGCCTCCATCTAACCCTGTCCTCTGCATCCTCTTCTCTCACACCAACTAACTTCATGTCCTCTCTCACTGCATCCA
>JAQMYK010000006.1:5254176-5277810 GCA_030014345.1 Clarias buthupogon
GATAATGGCATTCGTTGACAACGAATTTCATTATCGATAATTATCGATTTTATCGATTAGTTGTTGCAGCCCTAGTTGAAAGCCATATTCAGTGAAAACTAAGCTGATGTAAAGACCACGGCTTGTTTCTATTTAACAGTGATGTAAGATGACTGTGGAACATGATGATTATACACAACTATTTCCAGCTATTGTTCAGTCCATGTGAATATTTTTCTCTCATTGCCCAATAGCTGTGCTAGTGTATTTTTATTCATTATGAATCTGGGTGCCATAACGGATATGTTTTGAAAGATTTTTGCCTTGTCTAGCTTTGTTTGAGCAGTACACAATGTTGAATAAATAAACCGTATCCCTGCTGACTTGATTTACTGCCGGATGTCTAAAATGGTTTAGTTGAAATAATCTTAACTTTTTTTTTCCTTCAGAGATGTGATTTTGGAGATAGAGGGCCTGAGCTTCATCAACTCAGACGTAGGCCGTTGCAGGGCATGGGTGCGCTTGGCACTGAATGATGGACTATTGGAGTGCTACCTGTTTTCATTATTTCGTGAAAGCACCAACCTGGGAGCACACTACCAGCCCGGTGCATTGCTCCTCGACACTGAGGAGCGTGAGGTGCTGCTCAGCCTTCTGCAGGGCCTGGCTTCGCTCTCCTTCCAGCTCTCCTACAAATCCGCAGTGCTGAACGAGTGGACCACTACACCCCTGGCACTCGCTGGTCTCTGTCCGCCACTGTCTACTGACGATGACCCGCAGCCTCCTTCGTCACGCCGAGAATCCTGGGATACGGCATCACAGTCGTCTGGATCTGGAGGTTCAGGAAGAGGTCAGGAGGACAGGACGCCATCAGACCTCAGCCTGGACACCGTTGGCTCTAGCCATCTTTCTTCCAGCTTTGGTTCGGAGAGAGAGAGCTGGAACTGCCACGCGGAGAATAAGAGCACGCATGAAGAGTGAGTAAAAAAAGCACGAGTCATGAGGGGGTTATAGGAATAACTAAATCTTGAAATTATATTAAATACAGTATTTATGCCTAGTTTTTGTTTTGTTTTTTTTCCAAGAAAAATATTAGATTAAGAGATTAGCTTTGCAAATATTTGTTGCTTTCCAAGTAGTTGATTCTGATCTTACCTCAAACGACTCTGAAAGCTGCTTGAATATATCGAGCAACACTTCGGTCTGTTTTCTAAATCATCTTTTTATTTTTGTTTCACAACGAGCAGCTCCTCTAGTCAGGATATAAAAGACCTAGATCTGCTTAGCCCTGCTTCAGACAGCGTGATCGAGTCCTCCACTCACAGCAGCAGTGACGAAGACTCCTCTAACAAACAGGACATCCTCCAAATGCTCGAAACTCCTACAGATTCATCTGACCCCGGTTGTTACTCGGTTGTTTTGAAGGAAGCACCATTAGGAGAGGACTTCACAGAGCTCGCAGATGGACTTGTAAATATGAAGCAAAAAGATGCTGAGTCTTTCATAGTAGAAGATCAGAAGCAAGATGAAAGCTCTCCTGATGTTCCCTGTGATACCTCCACTCCTATGTTAACCTGTCAGGATCTGACTTCTGAATCATTGCCTCAGGACACTCTCGCTCCGTCGAATTCCAGTGAAGCCAAGCTGATAAACAACTTGGAGCCTGTTTCCATCCTAAATACTGCTCTAAGCAGTAAAATATCCACAGGCTCTGTCTGTTCTCACCATGTAAGTTTATTATTTAATCCACAAAACATTCACGTTCTATACACCATAAAATACCGAAAATAAAAAAAAAGTTTGTGTACATATTTTTTTATTAGAGTGGAACTTAATGAGACCGTGTGACTCGTATTTTCTCAGAAGTCCAGGTCCTGGATCTCGGATGAGGATATTTATAAGCCAGATACGTATGCAAGTGGTGGTTCTGAAGAGCTTGAAGATGTCGAATCCACTCAGATTAATGGCACGCCATCTCCCGTTACTGAACCCGAATCCATGCCGTCGCCACCTAGTGTCGTTCGTCGTAGACAGATCGGTAAGCGGACGATCCCATTGCATTTTAAATGTTGCATTTCTACCTACTATGCAAATATTTTTACAACCAACTCTCTGGAAAGTAGTCGAATCCTAGTCACGATGCTCTGACAAAAATGTTTTAGAAGCTTTTTTTTCTTTTGGTGTGCGATCCATCCATGTTGATTACATCACAGCTCCAGTTCTTTCTTAGCTATTGTTCTAACAGTGGATTTCAGCATGATTCATCCTCAGCAGACCTTTTTTGAATTATTATTATTATTATTATTATTTGTGTACATTCTAATCTTCATCACAAGAGGAAGAGGTTGACCAATAGAAAGAGTTTTCTTGGGTCTAATTAAGGTAGCTGATGGCTGATATGGTGCAGATTTATTTTTTTCTTCCACCGATATGTTTGGCCGATTTTCTTCATTTCATAAAATACAACCATTTAATAATAACAAGTGATGCATAACATTGCTTAACTGTAGCCCTTAAAGCTTAGAGCATTTTAGCCATCATTTGTTTTGCTGTTTTTTTCTAATACAGATATATCTGGCTGAGGAATTGTGCTGTATAAAGTGACATCCTTTTTTTTTTTTCCAGCACAAAACAGGCAACTGAATTTTAGTTAATTTTAACCAACTACCCAAACCTAACCGAGCAAACAATTAGACAATGGGTCACACAGGCAAAGAAAGAGCACAGATACACATGATCATGTGTTTTTCTGGTTGTTTGTGGTTGTTTCTATGACCAAAGCAGTCAATAGGATGCTAATTTTGAGAGTTCTACATTTTTGCTACGCCATCCCCATATTCTGGTTATTCTCTATAAAAGTAATGATAACTTTTCTTTGTTCGACCCAACATATCCGAAAACCCAAATACACAGTTTGAAGTCTGAAGGCTTCCATATAAACACCCTTTTTAAAAAAAAAAATTTTTTATCTGGGGGTTATTTAATTAAAAGTGGAAATGTTAAATAAACATTTATTTAAGGCTGTACTTTTTAGGTCATTTATTCTATAATTCCATTCTCCAATTCACATTACAGTCTAGTACTATGCTGCATTTGCCTGGTCTGACAGATAACAGGTCCTTTTAGTAACCACACCTCATTTATTTTCAAATATTAACTGAAGAAGAACACCCCAAAACCCAAAATAAAAACAATCGATTGGTTCCATTTTTTATCAAAATAAAAATTAGCATAAACCACATAAGTAATATAGTTGCAACTGAAAAACAATGCATTTAGCAATTGCTAGCAGCTATCATTAGCTAGTGTTTGGCACATTTATGATAGTGATTTGATTTTGCGCTATGCTAACATAACATTACAAATCTCATAGACTTGCTAGTACAATCGGTCAACCCCTGTTCATGTTAAAAGGAGAGAATTTGGCCCCTTTTTGACATTAAAATTATGCCCCAATGACACAGGAAGTGGATGACCACTGAATAGTTCCCAAACTCTCAGGTGAACTTAAGAACTTTTACACGGAGTCTATATATGTATATATTCTATGATATTAGAATGTTTTATATTCTTTTAGAATAAATCTTTTCAATTATTGTGTGAAATCAAACTAATGCTTAAAATTCTGTACCTGTCTAAATGTCATAAAGAAATAAAAATTCGAATCACTTCCCCAAGTATAGCTGACATTGTAGAACAAAATGCCACACCGAGCTACACGAGTAGGAACTGCTTACACGAATGAGAATGCAAATGCTTTGTGACTTCTGCTGTGTGACATTGATCATGTGTCCGAGTAGGGAAGTGGCTGAGGCTCAGGCTTACACACACTTCTAAAATTGACTGCACAAATTTTAGCCAGCTAAAAGGAATGTGTGAGACTGAGACCGTGTGTACTTTTTCTGTGCTGGTGTTGGAAACAAAACATGATACATGATACAACATTTGGGGAACTGAAAAACATAACTAGCATGGTTTGATATTATATTTATATGCTGTATGCATATTTTGTGCTGACAAATTTCTCTCTTCGCCCTTCCTCTTAAAAATGTCCTGGCATTATCATTGATTTTATAGTTTTATTTCCCAGTTTTTATATAATATTATGGAAAGTTGTGCTTACATTCCAGTTTTTACTAAGATAAATGCATCATGAATGCAAAGGCGTGTAAAAGGGAGGAAAATTACATGGAAAAGCAATGTCCAACTATTACCTCTCAATTAGTATGTGTGCTATACCTTTAAGCGCAGTTTTGTATGATACTATACACAAACTGAATGACAGCTTTACCCTTTGTCCGTTCCCCCCTGATTTGTAAATCACATTCCCACTTTTCTTTTTATCTCTAAGGCTTGTCAAACCCCTTTCGAGGTCTTCTGAAGCTCGGACAGCTGGAACGGCGCGGACCTGTGGGTCTGTGGCGTGCCTGCCACTGCGAGTTGTCACCATTTGAGCTGCGCCTGTATTCTGATGACGAAGAGCGTAACATCTGTGAAAACCGCTCTCTGTTGCGCTGTGAGGATGTGCACCTCGGCTCGGATGGCCGCTTTCATCTCGAATTTGCCGGAAAGAAGCTCCAGCTGCGAGCGCCGAGCAAGCCCGAGGCCGAGGACTGGGTGGAGCGCATTTTAGAAGCTGTGAGCAATGTGCGGCACGACCCGCGTGAAGAATGGGATGACCTCTCGCCTTCCATTATGCCTGTCTCCAGACCCCTTGAGGCATCTAATCTGCCTGAGACAGACTGGAACAGGCCCTGTGAGGCAGAACCTGATGCCATAAAGGAGGCGGTGGTGCTCCTGAGTCGGGAGGAGCAAAGTTGGTGTTCGATGGTGCTCTCTCTCTCCCTGGAGGCGCTTCAAGGCTTTTCCGTGGACAACGGGTGTAAAACACAGCTTTTCTCTCATGATATTGACGCAGTGAGGGATGTGGTGCCTGCAGCAGCGCTTGGTAGCCCTGCGTTTTTTAAGGTACTCTTTGCATTGTAACCATACTATCAAGGCTATGTTTGAAGTTGTATGACGTTTTTGCAATATTGCTAGTTTTGGGCTTTTTTATTTTTTATTTTTAAAGGTGCTGACGGCAAAGGAGACACTGACTGTGCGGGCCGAGTGTGACGAGGAGGCTCGTACCTGGAGGAGTCTCATCCGATGGGCGCTGGATTCTTACCTGGAGGAGGAGAATGAGGCAGGAGGTGAAATGACACCACTGAGTGGCAACATCCAAAGACTCGTTCACCACAGGTTGAAGGGGGATGCGGTGCTGCTGCCCTATCTGACATCTGTCCCTAAAGAAAAAGGGCTGAACGCACAGAGCTTCAAATGTGCAGGTATTTTTTATTTTTATTATAATTTTTTTTTAATCACAAACAGGGTCTGTATGAAAGAGCATATCCATTTATTTGTTATTTTGCCACATCATTATGCTTAGGCATTCACTAATAATTATAACTAGTGTTATTTTAGTTTTGGAATGCGTTATGAAGACATGCTCAACCACTGCTAGTCAGCAGCTTAACGTTAAGGATATCTCGGCATCGTATGCACACAGATTCACCAAAACGTGGGACTGAATTGTAGCATTTCAAGCTATCAAAGTAGTAAAATGTTTCCTTAATATTTTATGTTTTTCTCTCGGTGACCACTTGGGTCTCCACCGGGTAAATGAAGCAAAAAATTTACTTTCTTTCAGGGTATAAGAGTTTGTAGACTGTGAAGGCCTCATGGCACAAAATACAGTACAGGGCCGTGCCAAAATATTAATTCCCCTAGAACTTTAACTAAAATCCATTTCCAATCCATTTAACCCTAACCGTTCAGAAGTCTGCTAATTAGTCCACCTGCGTGTTAGCGTCAATAGTATCAGAGTATGAATACAAATGCATGCCACACTTTTCAGATTTTTATTTGTAAAAAATTTTGAAAACCATTTATCATTTTTCTTTCCACTTCACAATTATGTAGCATTTTGTGTTGGTCCATCACATAAATGCCTAATTAAATAAATTTACCTTTGTGTCTGTAATGTGACAAAATGTGGAGAAATTCAAGGCGTATGAATACTTTTGCAGGGCACGGTTTAACACTTTTCATACTGCTTTTTATGGTGCTGAAAATGTCATGAATATGACAACATATTTCCAGATTATTTGTTTTCATATAGATTTTTTTTGTTTTTTAAATGATGCACTATTGATTCCGCATAACATATCTTGAACAAGGCATAACGAATGATTAGGACTCCAGCTTGATATGCGGTCACAGGAGAGTGAGAGAGGAGGGATGCAAACACTTCAGGCACAACTGAAAAGAAACCGGTCATGTTAAGCAAGATCAGTTAAGCAAGATCATCTCAATATAAACAGCACTGTCTCTCTAGGTTTCTTTTCCATATGTTCTATTAGTGTATCTTAAAAAGTCGCTATACTGCCCAGGACGCATGCTTTATTCAGTGATCCATGTTATTTAACCTGAATTAAAAAAAGTAATAATAATAATTAATAATCTTTTAGTTTTTTTGCTGACTACAGCAAATGGGTAAAGTCCAGTAGTGTTAAATATGAATGATGTCTGAAGGATCTCAATCAGTTCATACTGAATTTTATGTGACGACGCCTAAGGAAAAATTACTTGTTTGCATGATTGCAGATGAATAAGATTTACACTGGCATGTTAGCATCGACTGATGTGGTGATATATATTTGCATGTCTATGTGTAGGCTGTTCCAGGCAGATTGGAGTATCTTTGGGACGAGCGAGGCTGTGCGAGTTCTCGGGTCAGTACTATTGCGAGTCCTGTCACCAAGGTGACACCAGCATCATCCCCTCTCGAATGGTTCACAACTGGGATCTTACTGCACGTGAGGTGAGAAATGTTAATATACTCCAGTTACATTCATATCATTTCTCATGTCTCCAAAGACTCTCAGTCCTCCAGGAGCAGCAGTCAACATCTTGTTGGTCCAGCCGACGTGACTCGGCTTCCAAACATTAGTACTCACTATATACTTCCTTGTTTCGCTATGTCCGTGTTTTTGCTCATCATGTCTGTGTGTATGTATATGTATGCGTGTAGGTCTCCAGGCAAGCATTAAAGCTGCTGACTGACATTGAGCACGAGCCATTGATGAATCTTGACCTTTTGAACTCGGACCTGTTTGATCACACTGAAATCATGACAACAGTGCAACGCTTAAGGCAGCGACTCCGCCTCCTCGGGGATTATCTCCTAATTTGTCGGAGTGGAATCCGGAAGAAAGTCGAGGCTAGGTGCGTGCGTGCGTCCGTGCGTGTGTCTACTAAATGTTACAGTATTTCGAAATGGAAACAAATACAGATATGAACTGTGAACAGATTCATGAAAAACTACACTTGTGTGTTCTTTAGGCGTGTAATTAGGATAAATCTGACGTAGCTCTTTTCATTGCAGGTTGCAACAGAGAACCTACTTATTGGAATCAAGTGATCTATATAGTGTACTGGATCTCAGGCAGGTACGGTTTCTTTTGTTATTATAAGTTTTTTTTTGTTTGTTTGTTTTTTTTGAAAGATCCAGGCTTCAAGGCTACATCGGTTGATAAACAGAGAGACCATTCAGAAGGAACATCATTTAAATTGTCAATAGCCTTATGAATAGCTTACAATCATGATTATGCTGTATGGCAAGGAAGTGAACAATCAATCAAGACCTAAACCAGTCTAGTGTCCAAGCAAAAACAGCTAATGTTTGTTATGCACACAGACCTTGTTGGCCAAAAGATAAACTAGTTTCAAGCAGAAGGAATGTACTCGAGTGCCTTCTGTTTTTGCTTCATTTCAGTCTCTCTCTCGTACTCCTTCCACACAGATAGTGGACAGCCAGTACGAGTCCTTCCTGCAGTCTCTCATCCAGTTCGCGTGCAATCATGTGCATCATTGTGACCTCTGCACTCAGCGAGGCTTTATCTGCCAGATCTGCAACGCAGACGACATCATTTTTCCTTTTCAGTTTGACACCACCTCCAGGTATGCAGCACAAATTCTGAGGTCTCATAACACGGTTGCTCAGAGCGAAGCCTCACCTTCCCCTTTCATCCAATACGAAAGTTTCACTTTGAACCACAAACTATGTAACTGGTCATGGGATTCTAAAAGCTTTGTCATGTTGGGTGATTTTCCTTGTTATTCCTCAATGTAATGTGCATGCACGGGAAGACAATGTTTCTTAAGAACTTGGTACAATATAGTCTGATGGTTATAGGGTATGGATAGAACAAGAGCCGAAGATACAGCACCTGTCACCACCCAATACGATGTCATGCTACTTAGGTGGCGATTCGATTGGTATTGCGATTATATAAGTTTTACAATTCTGTTAATTTCCCTCAGCATACAAAAACAATACAAAATAACTCCAAATCCAAGAGTTTAACATTTACCTTAAAATTAAATGAAGCGAAAAAAACTAAATTTTACTAAGCATTGCGTACAGAATAGAATAGAATACTTTGTCATTGGAACATGTGGCATATCCAACGAAATTAGGTGCTTTATGCATATTACACAAATTACACTTTTATATACTTAACATAAATTCCGTGAGAAACAGAAAAAAAATTACATATGTTACATATATTGCACTTTACGCATATTGCAGAAAAATAATTCTCCCAAATAATTTAACTGAGCATTCAATTCTTTAATTTAATTCTTTAATTCATTTAATGTTTTAGGGTAAAAACTGTTCTTCAATTTATTTGTTCATTTGTTGCACTTGAATCTTGAATCTGTATCCATTATTGTACAATTTTGTGATTTTATTCGTTCTTGCTTTCCCTTAGGTGTAAGGTGTGCAAAACGGTTTTCCACTCCTCTTGTAAAGCTCAGAGTGTTACTTGTCCTCGCTGTGAACGACTACAGAGATATAAGGAGAGAGACTTTCTTAAATAAATCATACATCTGTTTCCCCATACCATCATCTCCAGCGTAGCTGACACAGTGGCACCGGATGTTTCTCACGACCACCACTAGTGGGACACAGTCACTGCAGAGCTCAACCAGTTCATGAAATCTAATGTTAATATATTTATTTACAATGCCATAAGTGCACTTAATTTGTATATGTGTATGTATAGACTGAATATACACACATGCTTGTGTATTGTCAGACAAACAGTATGAGAGTACTAAACTTGCACTAACTGAGAAACCAGTAACATCTCTGTGGTCTTCATGACCATTAGATCCATCAGTATGAGATGACCCTTTCCAGGATAGACGCTTTTATTTTTCGATTTTTGTCTTCATCTCAGTAACCTAGAGACATACATGCTTCTTCGAGAATCACACTCTACATCTCTTGTGAAAAACGCACTTTCCACTTTCGGGGTTTTATTGTTGCCGCCTATGCTGCTTCTCCCCCCCCAACCCCCCCCATCCCCCCAAAATATTAACGCAGGAAACCATGTTTTGCCAAGGATCACATGACCCCTGTTTTTATTTGGCTACACTTCTACTTTTATGTGTTTGAAAAGCATGGTTTTATAATATAGGAATATATCTTGGTGACGATGTTCCTATTGGAAATGAAGGTTTGTTCACGTATGACAGCAACTTTGTAGCTTTCTACTTTTATCTACACTAATTTATACAAAGAAGGTTCCCAAAATTCATATTTTAATGTTTGTTTTTCTGTTCTTATTGCTTAATTTTATTCATGTTGATTGTACTTTTTTTTAACTCGTTCTGCCAAAACCTTATGTAATTATTATATAAATGTTAACACTTTGTACACTGTCGAATAAGTCATTGTTTTTTCAAGTATGTTTTTATTTCTACTTGGAAAAAATTAAAAGGTGATTACTTAATGCAGTATTTAAATGTTTCACCCTCATGTAGAACTAGCCGAGTCTGAACCTTGAATAGGTCTAATCGATTTGTTCAGTGCAACAGAGGTTTAAAAGTCATTAGTTCCATGTAGCACACTGCATTGGAAGTACAGAGCTATTCTAAACTGTATCTGTTTTTGCTTGTCCTGCACGTCAACTTGATTACTGTTTACATGAATGTTATTTGCACAAGCTAATGATCAGTTGCCTGTTTAATGATCATTCTGTGTTTTCCTGTTGGTTTATGGTCACATGTTTGCCATTGCATCACAACCATGTCTGGGCTTTTTGAGTTAAAGATAAAGTTGCCCCCCCCCCCCATTCTTTTCTCAAACATGTGACTGACTTGTCTGCTAGTGTAATTAGCATGTTATTTGGCTTACATGAATGTCTTAAATTTTACAGAACACTCTGGACACTTCTAGAAATGAATTTTACATTTATCTTTACAAAAGTTTTCGGCATAATTATCCAGGTAAATGAAGGGCGCTGCCTTCAGGAAGCAGTATCCGAGGCAATGCATCTTGCACAGTCTCTGTAGCAGAATCGACGACTGCTACACATATTACACATATAGCACTTTCCTTCTGGCTTCTGATTTCTCAGCTATTCTACTGGTGCTTTTTCATACCCATTGCCTTATTTCATCATGATTGATTAATGTATATAATAGTGAAGTGATTTATTTTCTTCTTGGTACTTTTTTTGTTTGTTTCCTTCTATTTAACATTAAATGCTTTGACTTGGATTCTGCCTTTTTTGCTTTGGATTAAAAGGATCAAGGTTTTTTATTTGGTTTCTGACACTGCATGACATTTACAAAAATGGATAAAGGTTCATGGCAAAGCTAAAAAACATTAGTTAAAGCCATACTAAACCTGTAAAAGTGTGTTCTTCCTGCATGCTCCGTTTAATAACACTCATGAAGAAAGTGTGGCTTTAAGCTTTGCAATTGTTTAGACTGAATTGAATGCTGGAATTGGTTTTAAAGAAAGGTTGATTTCGCATTTACATATTTTTTCAGCTCGTAAAAACAAATTCAAATAGTTCCATTCAAGGTAAACCGTGCAGAAGACCTTCAGGGAGATCGACTGATCATATTTGTCCTCGGGGCCATTTCAAAGCAGCGGTATATGCAAAATAAATCAGGGTTGTCGAACGTTTGTGGCCAAAAGTATTGGGACAGAAGTGTTTTGAAGTTCGGTGAGATTAAAATTTATTTTATAAAATGAAATTGCTATACAACAATATTTAGTATGAAGTCCTTTATTCTTCAGAACCTGCTGGATCTGGCTGTGTGTAGAGTTAAAAAGACGTCTGCAGTACTCCGGTGTCACTCGCTCAATCCCTGCCTGCTTGATTGCTTCCTGCAGCTTATGTACAGAAGGCAGTTTCTTTTCTGCTGCCGCCGCCTTCACTATAGTTCAACAGGTTTCTATTGGCTTCAGAAGCTGGATACCATTGTAACAGACAGGTTTTTACAAGTTTTTTTTTTCAGTTAATCTGCACAACTCTTTAGCCAGACAGACTAGAACTAATCAGTGACATCACCTGCTTTGTGCGCAAAGAGAACTACAGTATAATACATGGTGTAGGTCATCTTAATGCTTTTGGCCACAACTGTACACTATTACAATCATTTATGTACCATGTGTTTATTCATATTATGTCTAAATTTGTGCATGCAGGCATATTGTGCAAGTTTTAGAAATAATGTATTAAGTTTTGCAACTGCTGAATCTTTTGGCGACCCAGTTTATATAAAGTTGATATTTCTCACTCATCCTTACTTCATAGCGCTTGTCCTGTACAGGGTCACTGGGTCTTGGAGGCGATCCTAGGAAATCTGGGGCATGAGGTGAGCTACACCCTGGATGGGGTGCCTTTCGATTGCAGGGCACACAAGCACACACTCCCTCATTAAGACACTAAAGGTAAATTGTAAATACCAATCAACCTCTCTACATGTCTTTGGACAGTTGGAGGAAACATGAGTACCTGGTTACTGGTACAGTACCAAACAGAATGAAGAAGAGTGTCTTGGGCTTTTTTTTTTTTTTTGGTCTGTACAGTAGATTAATTCAGCCTGTTAATGATTACACAGAGTGGCATGCTTCATAGATTTGGTCTCCTTTAAGACTGATGTATTTCACTGACACATCTGTTACTCACAATCAGTAGAGATTAAGGAAGTTCAAATAAAATACAGCTGTGGGTTTAATCTTTACATATCTTTAAGAAACTAAAAGGAGATTTTGAAAGAAATTACAAATTGCGGGTTACAACTAATATCAGTACAAGTAATTGTCATCTCTTTAACAACCATAATCAATAAAAGTGTAAACATTGTATTATGTTGAGTACTCGTGCATTCAGGAGTCATTATTTTTGTTCCTTCTGTTCTTCCAATACCTCTGTCTCGACTTGTTCTTCCAGTAGATAATGACAGATTGTTCTCTCCCTCTCTCTCTCTCTCTCTCTCTCTCTCTTTTTCTTATCATCAATCACAGGTTTCTTTTCTATTACCATTCATATCCGAATATATCATCATTTCTATATTAACAATTCATTCACAGGGGCTTGTGCAGCAGTGATTAATACGTTCAGAGGGAAACAATTATTTTAACCCTACATGATGTAGCAAGTAGCTTCTCATTTCTTAAACATCCATTTTGGAAGCTGTAGCTCATGTTCTTGGAAAAAGATGCTACTGTGCTTCAGAAGAGTCAAATTATTGGAGCAAAGAAAACAACTAATGGGTTTGCTAAAATGACTAAAATTAGGTTGAGAACTGTCCAACAGGATAGTGCTGAACTTCTCAAAAGAATAGTGGTGGGGATAAAAAACAACAACAACAATGTCTGTGATCTGAGAGCATTTATACTCTTGGTGTATTGAAAAAGTTGCATTGTAAATAAAATTCAACAGTAGAAATCAGAGCTATGTTTAATAGTGAAACTAAGAGCATTTTCACAAGCAATGCAATGGAAATCACAGGATTGAGACTAAACAGCTGTGTGGCCATAAGAGAACGACTTGATAATGAGACTAATCAAGGTAAAAAGTTTCAGTTTGCTGGGGAGCATAAAGTTTTGGAACACTGGAAAAAGGTCATGTGATTTAATGAGGCCATAATGATCGTATTCCACAGTGCGTCAGGGTAAGAAGGAAGGCACATGAAGCGATGCACCCATCATGCATACTGCACACTGTACAAGCCTCTGGAGGCAGACTTATGATCTGAGGTTGCTTCAGCTGGTCAGGTCCAGAGTCAGCAATGTTATGTGGCAATAAAATGAAGTCAGCTGACAACCTGAAAATACTGAATGACCAGATTATCACATCTATAGATTTCTTCTTGATCATACAGTCATATTCCAGAATGACAATGATTTGCATCTCTCTTCATCAATACAACATCTTGACTAAAGATTTCTGCAATAAATGTTTTGATGTATCAGGTTGCCAAAACAATACCACAGCAAATGCATGCTGTAATCCAAGTGTGGTCTGCAGTTTTGTTGAGTTTATTTGTGGACAAGGCAGTATAATCTAAACCTAACCCCATGAGCAGATTAAAAACATAACATATAATAAAGAAAAGATTATAATCATTGATATGGAGAATGCTAATGATAGGAGATTTTTTTAATTAACATTTATGGAATATTGCACCATCACTTTGGCAAAAGTCAATACGTTTCCAGCCAGAGGGGAGTACTTTATTAATCAATGCAATTGAAATTGCAATCTTCACATATCCCAGTTAGAAAGCTGGAGTCAGAGCACAGGGTCAGCCAGGATACACTGCCCATGAACCAGATAAGAGCCTTACTCAAGGGCTCAATCAGAAACGCAGTAACCCACAGCCTTAACTGTTTGAGTCACCACTACGGCCCATGAAGCAAATTAAACAAAAATGCAGCTTCTCCTGGTGCATAAAAACCAGAAAGTTCAAACACCTCCGTCCTGTAGATTTAAGTGTCATAGATGTAATTCAAAAGTAACAAATGTAATAAGTTAAATGTGACTATGAACAGTTAGAATTTATGATTTGTAATTCAGTTAATAAATGTAAACATTGTCAAACCATGTGGGTTATTATTATTATTATTATTATTATTATTATTATTAACAATAATAATATAGTTGCGAGCAATGATGAACAGGCCCAAGCACCCTATGCCATCGCCTCCCAGGTGAACCGCACAACCTGTGTGTTATTTGAGTGTGTTAAGACCTATAAAAAGCCATAGCCGCCCGGGTGCACACACTATACAGGTCTAATGTCAGTTTGGGCTCTAAATATGTGCATTTGTGTGTGGGTGTGTGTGCGCGTGTGCATAGTGCGTGCTTGTGTGTGAGAGATGTGTGTGCGAGTGTTACCATTTGTGACATGTTTGTGTGTACAATAGACCGCAGATGCTGAAATAAAGGCATCACACTATGTTACTCAATGTGATGTCACTGAACATGATGTCACTGAAGGTGTCACTGAATATAATGTCATTCAATATAAGGCACCACAGAAACTTATTAACCACTTTTCAGCGCAAGTATAAGGCATCGTAACAGTTGACCCGTTTGAGATATCAAAAATCCATCTACAATTTTGCGTCCTCAATGTTTTTAGATCACATCGGCCTGGTTTGGTGGCGATTGTCCATTAAAATCCATTGGGTGCGTTTGGCAAACAACACAAAATAACTGAGTTACTGTTGAGTTGAGCCGAGGATATGCAGTACGAAAGTTGTTTAGCTCAATGAGCTCTAAATGTGTACCGAGTTTTGTATGCATACGTGCAGGTCTGTATGAGCCATGCAGCAAAATCTCTTGTGAGACTCTCAAGCATCCTAATGGCAGCAGATTCCAACCTGTCTTTCAATTTCCATGGGTTTTTGAGCATGTTAAGTCCCCCAAAACAGCTGAAAAGTGTGTGGGGAAAAAATAATCCAAGATGGTCCTATGCACCCTATAGTGCTTGGGCCCTAAATAATAATAATAATAATCACCCCTCTCTACAGGGAGTATTAGCACCTGTTCACAGTGCCTAAACTACCACTAACTGGTTTGCTGACCATGATATTACTGTTTTCGACTGGCCAGCCAACTCACCAGACCAGAATCCCATAGAGAATCTTAGGCATGTTGTGAAGAGGAAGATGGGACACAGCCAACCATACAGAGCTGAAGGTTGTTATCAAGGCAACCTGGTCTTCAATAACAACTCAAAAGCGCCATAGACCGATCATCTCATGTAAATCTTTTTTTCTTCTAACTGAGCTTAGGAAATGTTCTAGTATTTTGAGTTGCTGGAGTTTTGTTTAATAGTGAAATACTTTAATTATTCATTTATTGTCTATAGCACTTTATTTGGTAAACTGGCCTGGAACTTATCCCAGGAGACTTAGGGCACGAGGCAGTGTACACCCGATGGGGTGCCAATCCATTTCAGCGTACACAAATACACTCAATTGCTCATACCCATTTGGAGGCCAGTGGTGATTAGCATTGTATTTATTCCCACTTTACACTTTACTCGTAGTGTGTGAATGTTAACATCCGGTCAACATTCACACACTACGAACAATTTTGGAACACCAGTTAGCCTATCCTGCATGCATTTGGACTGTGGGAGGAAACCGGAATACCCAGAGGAAACCCACCAAGCACGGGGAGAACATGTAAACTCCGTGCACACAGACCCATGAGAGGGAACACGCCCTCTGGATGTGTAAGGCCACAGTGCTGCCCACTACACCACTGTGCTACCTGAAATATTTCACTTTGTGTCATATTAATGTGTCTGGATTAATCTAGATATAGATACCAAGAGAAATTCCACAGATGTGCAAAATCACTTGGCTATAAACCCGAAGAGTGCATAGTGTGTGTAATTGCAAAGACAATGACAATGTTCTTTCTCATGGAACAAGTTGTGATATGTAGTTTGCGATATGACGTCATCTGACCTCTAGGGCATTTTGGAGCATGCCTTAGCTACTTTTCCCAGAAAAGAGGTGGCAAAACCGGTTCGGAAACCACATGTTTGCTTGTTAAATTTTAAAATACACATTGAGAAAAAAACACAACCTCATAAGGGAGACTTTTGACACACAAGTTAAGACTATGTAGAGTCTATCCTATGTCAGTGATGCCTTGTATGGTTGTAGGTTTAAGAAATAGGTCACACCTCTGATATCCTCTACCCATCTGGTCGGTTTTTTTGGTTCACAGTTTTCACTCTTTCTCTAACATGGTATTTCTGATTTTGTGGTTGTGGGTTAAAGTGCGTCAAGGGCTCGACGCCTGACAGGCATCCGTGCATTCACAGTCAACACGCCCTCTATGCACGCGCGCGCACGCACGCACGCACTCACATAGGCGCAAAGACGCACCCGGGTGCATACGGTGCGCGCGCGTCGTGCTGCACTCAGCTGTTTCATTTTGTCCTTTTATTCAAATGTAAAATTTCAGAGATGTAAAGAAAGACATGCCACGTGCCAGTGTGTCTTGTTTGCATAAAGAAACTTGCAGTCTGTTCTCCATTGGTAAGTCTTTATTATCTAACACAATCTCACTCCAACCCCTTCATGTAGTGTGGTCTGTGTGTGAGTGTGTGTGAGTGTGTGCATGCAGTGGAAGTGCAATGAATAATAGAGCTGGTTGCTTTAAAAGGTTTTATTGTCTAACTTATCATAAAACAACATCAAGTTGTAAAAATTCTTGTCACATCAGATAATAATGCAGGGATCACATGTTAGTGTTCACTTTAATACAACGATATTTAATGCTTCAAAGAAATTATTAAATTAAAATTTTCACCATAAACAGCAATTTAATTTTATAAGTGTCTTAAATATCTTATTATATGATGGGTTTATTTTGTTTGTTTTCACATTTTTGGCATATCTGATTTACCACATGTGGAACCACCGTCTTGTGACGTCATCATGCAGACAGACAGTGGTTAAATTAGTAAGGTGTGTTAGTAAGAACAGATTACATGTCTGAGGACAATTTAATACACTGGGTTGCATTATTTGGTTTCTTCTGCTTCTGTGCAGCATAGTACTGAACTGGCTTCTTAATATTTGAATCAAAACGTGCCTTTTATCAACTATTTGTTTTATTAAAATAAAATAAAATAAAATATATTTATTATTTCATAATAATCTTTTAATAACTGTACGATTCATCTTCTAAAGAAATGCTAATATTGTTATATAAGTATTTCAAGACACCAATACTACCACATTTAGGTGTTATGTTTTTATATGGAAACGAAATTAATTCTGGTTTTGCAGGCACAACAATTAGTATCAGAGTACAATAATGTAGGCGCTTTTTACAGTCCTTATACAGGAACCTGAGGTTGCCGAACATCATGCAGACTGTTGTTACATGCAGACAGCTGAATGCTTTCCGGTTTTGTGGGTTGTGACTTCATTTCCCCTCTATCAAGTATTTCTGTGTGCTTCTTGCAGTCACTACTGTGTCTCACACACCTGAATAGTTCCCATAGTAGTTTGGAACAATATATATATAAAGTCTAAATAACAAAACATGTTATTCCAACTACAGTAACTGTAAAATTAGCCACACAGGACGAGTATATAGGCTACTAGACTTAGGAAATGCATCTAATATGCAATAATATGAACATATATGGAGGTATGTGTGTCCAGTAGATACATGAGTCATAAGGATTTACATAAGGTGGGTGTAGTTCCTCAATTCTGAAAAAACAAAAACAATATCTATTCTGATCCTTAAACTTTAGCAGCTGTTTTTCCCCCCCAGATATCAATTAAGCCTTGTCCAAGGGCTCGAAAATGGCTTAATCAAAATACATATTTCCTGATTAGACTCAGTTTGTGTCAGGAAACCAGCTATTCGTGTTTGCATATGTGTCTGTTCTATTGTTAAAGCTTGTGTATCACATAGCTGGCCTCACCCTTTGCTCACTGCCCTTGAAATAGAACCAGCAGAAGTAAGGTTTTTGTTCCTCTTGTCTTTCCACATTCCTCTTTTTAAAAAAAAAACATGTGGTTCTGGAAAGGTTGACTTAAATTGTAAAGAATTCACACGAGGTCCAAAACATTTGGTAAGTAATCTGTTCTCAAATGCATGATTGATTTGAAGCATGATAATTAATGCTAAACAAAGTCAGATTGCTAGTACAGTATGTGATCGTATGACTACTGTATATGGTTCATGTCAATAATTAGAAAGTGAAACTGTGAACTATATATATATATATATATGTGTGTGTGTGTGTGTGTGTGTGTGTGTGTGTGTGTGTGTGTGTGTGTGTGTGTCTTCCAGCTCCAATGATTATCTACTGTGAACCCTGATCGTGTGAACACTGCAAGCTGGGAAACAATGTCACTCCCACAGGAGGTACTGGTGAACTTTCAATACGAATACACAACGCGGGACGGCAGGAATGTGTCCATCAAGCCCAACGAACGCTATGTACTGGTGTCGAGAACCAATGACCACTGGTGGCATGTGCGCAAAGATGAAGCAACCAAGCCTTTCTTTATTCCAGCCCAGTACGTCACAGTGTTGCCCTCTGAAAATGAAACTCCACAATGTTCAAGTGAGCAAGAAGGGCAGGACACTCCTGAGCCATATTCTGACATACTGCCCCCTGTCTATTTGGACACAAGCATTGAAGATGAAAAATCCATCAACACAGCTAATGAAGAGGATGAACAGTTTGTCTTTGGGCTTGATATTAGCCAAGATGTTTTAACCAACACTTTTCCTCTAGTTAAAGGGGAAAGTTCATATGCCGTCTCCCAATCTCATATCCCCACTACTGATTTGCAAAGAACAGTAACAGAGCCCAGTGAAAATCCTTATAACGACCTCAGCGATGATATTAAAATGCTCATACGTGCAGGCTGGGACCCGAAAATATGGGATTTCAAGGAACAGAATATGTATACATCTGTAGATCCAGTAAAGGATTTGACGCTTCAGGATGCTAAAGACAATAAAGAGGACGTAGAAATGCCAATGGTCTCTCCAGTTACTCCTTCATCTACATCCGCTTCATTTTCTTCACAGCAAAGTCCTGTTTCTCCCACCAACATGCCATGTGTATTCACAGACAAGGTACAGTCCATCTTTATTTATTCATGCCTATGAGTGTTAAATGAAAAGGAAGACAGACAGTACAGTATTGTATATACATCCATTATGTTCTGTTGATAACGATTTAATTGCAATGCTAAAATAATTTGTGGAAACATTTGTCCAAGAGTGGCCCAGTGGCATATTGGTTAGTACTGTGGCCTCACACATCTCGATCTAAGGATTCGAATTTGTCTGTGTGCATGGTCTCTCCATGCTTGGTGTGTTTCCTTTGGGTACTCCGGTTTCCTCCAACAGCCCAAAGACATGCTGAGTAGGCTGGTTGGGGATGTTTTTCCAAATTTCCCATATTGTGTGAGTGTGTGTGTGCTTGTGTGCCCTATGATGGATTGGCACACTGTCCATTGTGTGCACCAAGTACTTTTTGATAGTCTTCTTGCTTCCCATTTGTCTGTTCAGGATAAGCTTGACTTCCAAGTTTTTTGTTAATGAAGTTTTTTATACAATGTTCTTATGCATCAGTTGTTTGTTAATAGATTTTATTTTAAGGTGATTTGTCAAATACATTGTAATGCTAATACATTTCATTGTATGTATGGGATCTTTACAAAGGTATGGCATAGGTGAGTGGAAAACAATTAGTGCATTTGATTCTCAGTAGTGGGGAAAAAAGCTGTGTGTTAGTTATATGCACGGCCACTGTGAGGTGCTGAGTGCAGGGATATGGTGTATATGGTGTATGGTGTAGGGATATCAGGTAACCTCATATCATTAGGTAATTCAAGATTACATTAGATTCAATTATTTGTCACACGTACCTTACAGCACAGTGAAATGATTTTTTCGCATATCCCATAAAACTCATTTTTCCACATATATAGGAACCTGAGGTCAGAGTCAGCCAGGATACAGCACCCCTGGAACAGATAGAGTTGCTCACGGGCTCAACAGTGGCAACTTGGCGGTGTCAGGGCTCGAACCCCAAACCTTCCAATCAATAACCAAGAGCCTCAACCATTGGCGCCACCACTACCCTATTGTGGCCTGATATGATATTAACAAAAGACAATGATACGTCAAAGTGTTGTATGTTCGTACAGTAGGAGCAAAATACCCATAGCAGTTAACTAAAGGTTACCTTGATTTGTCATGTTTGACTTCACGAGATTATGAAGTGGGGCTTGTTGTTAGTCTTTCGGTTGCCACAGCGGAACAACAATTTGGCACAGGTTTTTACGCCGGATGCCCTTCTTGACGCAACCCTCCCATTTAATGTGAGCTTGGGGCCAGCACTGCACCAGTGACTGGGGTTTGGAGATGGCTGGGAATCGAGCCGGGCCTTCCGCATGGACATAAAGCTGAATAATACAATAAGTTGATATTTATTAACGTTTTTGATAAGGATGCCTATATTAATCAGTAAATTTTTTTCCTAAAAATTATTTGAACAGTTCCAAAACAAAAGCTCATTTACAGAAAATGTTTATTTATCCTTAGTGCCTTGGGGTTAGTTTTTTTATTATTGTTTTTTTACATAACTCTTGCTGTGATTTATGCATTCTTACCAGCAATACATTCCTGCATAACTTTATACTATTCAGTAGCTGGCAAACGTCTCCTTTGGGCGAAACATTATAGTTCACTCATTTACTACCAATGATCCAATGCCCATGTCGACAAACCTTAATGGCTGTGCCAAGTAATCTGCATGTGAATAAGATGCATGTCTCTGGTTTGGGCGATCTCCTGCTATGCAGCTCCCACAAAACAGACTCTGAAACAGACTCTGTGCTTCTTATATATAAATGGAATTGTGAATGTTATAGATGTCAACATGTTAATGTTTTAGCTTTTTACAGTGTATGTTACTTTAATACCACAGTGCTGCTTTTTCCTTCAACTGCAAATAAACTATTCAGTGCAAATAAATTATAAATTTCCTATATATTATAGCTTTTTTTTTTAAAAATGTCATCTTAGACGTTTTTAATGAATCATAATACAGTATTTACAAAATGTTTTAAACATATACTCCTGGGTTGAGTCTTCTCAGTTATTCCACTAGGGGGCGAACTAGGACAATAAACCCAGAATTACACATGAACTCAGTTATTGAAAAACAATGCTACCCTATTAATAAGTTTCTTTTTTTTCAACATCTAGCTAAAATCTTTATATATTCTCCAAATTAATTATTATTTTTTTAAATTATTATTTTTTTAAGTTCAGGGGTAAATATCTAGACATGGCAATGTTAATCAATTTTGTAGGTTACATACAGAGTGAGTCTTTCTCTGATTTCCAAAATATGTTACAAAACTTTATGCTAGATACAAATATATGGCTGTAAATTATATTTAGATATAATAGATAGCTGCGATGGATTGGCACCCCATCCAGGGTGTACCCCATTTTGTGCCGTAAGTCTTCTGGGATAGGCTCTAGGTCCCCCTGTATACAGGATAAAGAGGTATAGACGATGAATGAGTGAGTATAATAGTTATATATTATATAATATATCGGTGAGTATAATAGATAATAGAATAGAGAAAATATTAACTGTAAAACTGTAATATGGGATTGTCCATAAACAGTAAAGGACTTTATTCTCATGTTGTATGTTTAGTTTGTTGATGCATTAAAATGTAGTTGCACTTTTCTGATACTGTAAATGAACGAAACACATCGGTCTTGAGCAAGGCCCTTCACCTGCTCAGATGTGTATATGATATATAATTTGTTCTGCCCAGTGCTGTAAGTGTAATGTGGCTTATTTTGTGGATCATTTTACTTTTATTTAAAACTTTTATGAATCAGTCTTTATTAATTTTTTTATATAAAAGATTCCTCCGTGCAGAAGAGCATACAGTACGTGTTGTTATACAGACATTTTCCTGTTGTAAATAGTTGTTCGATCAATTTTGATAAATGAACATCTAAGAGACTAGAATGATTTTTCTATCCAGTTCATGCAACATTAGTCTAAGGGGGAAGCTCAGTGGTTAAGGTGTTGACCTACTGATCGGCAGGTGCAGGTTTAAACCCCACCACCAATCACCAAATTACCAACGTTGGGCCCTTGAGCAAGTCCCTTAGCGCTCAACTGCTCAGATGTGTAATGAGAATTAAAAAGATGTATGTACTGTACAGTAAGTCGCTCTCGATAAGGTCACCTGCGTGAGTGTAATGAGGATTTCTTCTCTTGAAATTATGTCTCTCATTTTTGTTATAATTGCAGACATGTTTATATTCACTTAGGGTCATTGTCCTATTCTTTCCTAATAGTTTTAAAACTGCACATTTTTGGCATCATATTTATTCCTTTGTTTGTTTGTTTTTTGTTAAAATGTTGTTGTATTTTTTTTGGAATGCTGAAATGTAAAGTAAGTTATTAGATGAGGGAAGGGTGATGCTTTTTGTTCCTACTTCCTGGATGGAATTGAACAGGAGCTGCCTTTGTGCCGAGGCGCTGAAAGAGTTAAAGTCCCTGCGATCCTAGTAGGCAAACACTCCCTGCGGACCAGCTTCCCAAACCGACTACCTGTTTTGCACACACACACACACACACACGCAGCATCAGCTTGCCCTTGGCTCACCCGTCGTTTTTCGAGGATTTAATAAGAAGAAAAGTCTTTCTTTGGTGAGAAAACAACAAGAAGAAGAAGAAGCAGAAGAAGAGCGATAGTGAGACCTGTGGGACCGCCGCACGGTAGGCTCTGGAACTTTCTCTGCGCTCACGCGCACTTGCTGTAGAGGATGTAGCAAATCCAGGTGACTCAGGAAACACATTTAGTTTTTTTTTTATGTGCTTCCCTTTTTCCCCTTGAACCACTAGAGGTTTCATATCAGCAAATTAAGTTCTCCTTTGATGTTTGACTTGAAAACCGCTCAGTGCGCAAAATACCCAATAAATGTCGTTTCATGTTGGTGAAGATTAACATACTGTAATGACACAAAACATTCATGTTTCTATCGAACATCATCAGGGAGAAGCGCTGTATGCTCTGTGCTCACCCTTCATCCATCCATCCATCCATCCATCTATCTATCTATCTATCTATCAGTATTCACTCTCCTCCCATTGACTTCTTGATGAACAGAAACTTATTTACTTGTTTAATTTTTTAGCTTTGAAAGCAAGTATATGAATAAAGAGAAGTGAAAAAAAAGTGGCTGAGTGAAATCTCACCCCACCCTGAACTGTAGCTCTTTGGGAAGAAGAAGAGGAGAAAAAAAGAGAAAAGAAAAAAACCCTAAAGGCCCCTCTGGAAGTCTGCCACTGAAGTTCTGATCGCCACGGTAACCAGAGCTCCAAGTATGGCACTATGGCACTGCTGAGGTGCCACTGACGCCGGTGGGCAAAAGCGGGCACTAGAGCAGCTCTTGTTTAGTGCATTGCCGGAACTGTGCTCGAATTATACTTGTGGTTGTTTTGCGTGTGTGTGTGTGTGTCAAAGGGAATCAGTTGCATCTCATCTGTATACTGCTGACATTTCTGCATGATATAATGTACACAAAACATCTGTGACTTCTTCGTGTGTGACTCTTTGAGTCACTGGGTTTCCCTTAAGCATGTGATATGAATGAAAGCACAGAAGCAAAACTTCATAGGAATATATCTATATAGCTTTATAAACATATATCTATTTATCAACCTATCTCTCACTATAAATACACACATACAAAC
>JAQMYK010000006.1:5278173-5330678 GCA_030014345.1 Clarias buthupogon
CACATACACATATATGATTGTTTATCTGTGTATATCTGAGTGTATATGTATATCCACATACATACACACATTTCCATGTCACCGCATTCATATATATACTATTTATAAATATTTTATATAATATTATAAAAATAATAATATTAATATTATTTATAATATATTTCTTTACTATTTATATATATATATATATATTTTAATCAATTAATTTGTTCTGTTGCTTAGTCAGCTCACTTTTATGTTTTTAAGTTTCTTTCATGTGTGTCTAAACCAGGCTAAAGAAGTCGACACTCTGGGATTGACCTTTCTATGTACTTGTGTAACATTGAAGCTTATTTATATCCTGTGTGAAGGACATTATGCATATAATTTATTGCTCATTTTAAATTACATCACTAGGTCTTTTATAATTTCCATGATAAATTAAGGTGTGATTGGCTGTGTGTGTGTGTGTGTGTGTGTGTGTGTGTGTGTGTGTGTCCTGAGATGATGAGTTGGCACCCCATCCAGGGTGTACCCTGATATGTGCTAATAAGTTCCCTAGGATAGTAGGAAAAAGTTTGTCTTCTCCGCCCACAACCCTACACAGGATCAGTTAGAATGCATTGAATGCATTGATTTTATTAATAGGAATGCGTTTATCTGGTATCAGGAGTCATTTGAACTAGGACTCAGGACTGACAATGACACTCAATTGTGCAATGAGGCAATGAAACACATTTGATCCTTGAGTTCATTTTTAATAATTGGGGAAACATCATGTCCTACTTAAATTCTATTTAGAAATCACACACACACACACCCATGTTTGACCCTTACACACTGAGTGACTAGAGTAAGTCTGATGGTATGTTTTATAAGACTGTTGGCATGATTACAACACAGTCAGGAAGGTTTCAGAGCTTCAGCACTTCAGCTTTTCTGAGAGTCAAGTTTATTTTGTAACATGAATGCATTAGTAACATACAGTAAGGGAACATGGTTTGGCCTGGGTGATCATTTGCAGATCATTTGATCATCTCTAAATCTAAAGTGTTATAAATAATTCGTTTTCATTAGCGACATGCTACTAGTGGCCTGTTTTTTTTATTTTTATGAAAATATTCATCATCATTCTATGTAATGAAAGAGGTTTACGGAAAGCTAGACCTCCAAACCTGGGTCTGACCCATATATAACATTCCCTATAAGAAAATATGACCACAGATTCTTGTGCTTTAAGCCAATGCATGTGTAACTTAAACTCAAGTAATTAATGTTGGTATCTTGAACATCTCATGACGCATGATGTACCAGAGTGTCAAAAGCAGAATATGCTGCGCAGAGCTCTCTAGTTGAAAGCACATCTGTATCTTCTGCACTATGGAGCGTTGGAAATGCAGCAAAACTGCTCCTACCGGTTGTCTGTGATACTGTATGTGTGTGTGAGTGTGTGTGTGTGTGTGTGTGTTTGATAGAGAGAGAGAGTGTGAGAGTCAGTCGGGATAAACCATATTTATACACCGAGCAGGATTAGGCTCTTCTTCCACATTAGGTAATTTATGTGAGTAATAAGATCTTAAGATTCTTTCAGTGTCGATTCTGTGTTTAATTGTTAGCCACAAAGTCATTAAGCTACAATGCTACTGTAACTCATCCAAGTGCAGGTTGTAGTTTTGTACAGTGATTTAAAATCCTAAATGGATATCACATAACAAATGCTCCATCTTGCAGTTGAGTTTCTCAGCCGTCTGCTTCGAACAAACATCAAAGCAAAAACCAGTCATTTGTTTTGTATGTAAATGTCACACGGAGCCTTGAAAACAGAGCGTGTGACTATGACAGAGCAGCAGGAACAGAATAACTTATCCAAAGTTTTGAATAGTTTTTTTTGTTGTTGTTTTTTACGTCTAATACAAAAGAGTGCAATGATTTTAAAAAACGGTGGTTTAATTTGTCTTATTTCAATCCAGAAGAACCAAATTTACAAGATACATACACATTAATTCCATTTTTTTTACACTCTAATGTGACACAGATTTTTTATTATTATTTTTATACCTGTGTGAACGCTCAAATCTGATGTTTTACAGACCGGATCTGAGTCACTTTTATGTCGTTTTAGATCAGATATACAGATATACATCTTGCATGAGAACGGTCAGATCGGAATTCCTGCGACTTTTTGCATCTGCACATACCTAGGGCCCTGATGTCATCATCATTATCATCATCATCATCTTTCATAGCAGTGCTAGCGCCTTTATGTAACCATAGGCATCGTCATACTTTGATCGTGTCACAGGTGTTCCTCGCTTAATGTAACAGTACGTGGCGACATCTACAGAAAAAATATGTACGTCAGGCCGAGCTCGTAGCTACTGGACTGCTTCTATTGCACATTATTGTAATTTGTACTTTGGTTAATATTTCATTAGGATGGGTCAAACTGCGACGCATCCGCGTAGACAATGCATACGCCAGGCACAAGTAGCGGCTTCTGAAACATCGGAGCAGCGTGAGGATCGGCAAGTTGAGTGCACACCCTTTTTGCAGGTACTGGTAACATGCGGGTGTCAGGATCTGCAGGGTAACCATTCGTAGACCTCTAGTAGCTGATAAAACAGCTAAAGCGAGGCGTCTGGCTTTCTTCCTTCTTCTGGACGTCAACGATTACAGCCGACTAACTTCTTGTCATCCTCCAGGGCAAAATCGAAATCATATTTTTTGTTAAAATCTTATCCATTGTTTGAAACGAATGAGTGGTCTCACAAATTAGATGTCTTTTAACCGAGCAGAAACCTATTGATGTGCGCTTGCATGCCTTTCAGATGACAGACGCATTCACATTACAGTCAGATAAAAGTCACTTGTGATTAGGAATGTGAACTGTTATGACATGCAAATCTAATCTGACCCAATAAAAAAAAAAATGAATTGAACGATGTGTGCACGTGAAATGAATGAATGTTCCCTGGTGATATTATTGTAGATACATTAGTGGTAGTAAATCGAGTTGAAGCTATTCATCTCCGTCCGTATCAAAACGTGCCCTTGCTGTTTGCTTCCTGCCTGACTTATGTTTAGATTGGCTGGATTTATTCCACGAAAGGTCAAGTGTTTATAATTCAAAAGTCGCTTATGACCTTTAAAATGACTTTATTTGATTAGCTGTGCAAACATCACTCTCTCCCACGTATTGTATATTAATACAAATGGACTGTCCTCGCTTCTTCACCCAGACCAGACCTGAGACACTGCCGAGGTGTGGGTTGTAATAACAGTCACACTTAATGAGATGTACATAACCAACGCGTTCATCAAGCCGTAAGCAGCACTTCGTTGTTAATAATGTCCTCACAATGAGCACTGATCATGTACACATACAGGGTGGTAGTTTATTTACCTTGTCTCATCTGTTTTTTTGTTTTTTTTTGGCAGCACAGTTTAAAAACCTGACAAAGAAAACAAAATCGCAGACGAGCTTTATTTCTGTCTCAGTTGACGGATTGCATCACCTGGGTGGATTGTCAGCATTTTTTGGGTGACTCCTCGTTCCTGTTTGAGGGGATTTCAACAGCAGTCTGTAGCAGTGGTTCGTTAAACTGTGTGTTTTGGTATCTGGTTTACTGTTTAATCATATTGTCTTGTCTTCTAACATGCAGAAACGTGGTGATGAAAAATACATTCAGTCGCCTATAGTTTCAGAATAAGGCCAAAACTGGGTTGTGTAGCCCAGTATGTCGAATGTGTTTCATGTAACATCCGTTTTTGGTTCCTGTGTGCTCGCTTCCTTGTTTCAGATGGTATTCGATGGGTTTGTTTTGAACCACCATGCCTCTGCTGCTGCATAGTCTTGCCATTCGAAACAGGTTTTCGATGTCAGAGTACAAATATTTTGCATATTTTTTTTTCTCTCTATTTTTTTCTTCACGTGGCTTCTATTGCACATTATTGTAATTTGTACTTTGGTTAATATTTCATTAGGATGGATAGAAATCTGAAAGACCCAGGTTTCTGTTTTCATTTGAGATTTTAGATCTTGACATTGCCGATATCATCTTATATCTTGGGTGGGGCATGTTTCCATGTCGTGTCTGGTTGATAATCACACTTCATTTAACCACCAGGCTTCAGTGTGTAAGCGGCGCTGTAATGGGGCATGTTGCACTTGATCAGACCTTCAGCATTCTGCGAGTTAATCCAGATTCCAGGCCATGCTTGATGATATAACATTAGGGGGAGAGGGAGGTTTGGCCTCAATAGTGCTTCTGTGCAATAAAGAGAGACTGTGTGTGTGTGTGTGTGTGTGTGTGTGTGTGTTTGTGTGTGTGTGTGTGTGTGTGATTGGGTCCTTGTCTGCCTTGTCCAGCGCTGTTCCATTGAAACAAGTAATTTGATCAAGTAAGCAGTTGTATGCTTTCCCAGTCTGTGCTCCACAGCTCGTCTCTTCTGCTTTTCTACTAACTATAAACTCTTTGTCGTTAATCATCATTTTGTAGAAAATTGTATATGACCATAATCTGTTTCTAGAGTTATCATTTTTTTTTCTACGTTCTGTTATAGTTAAAGAAAATAAGTCAAATAACTATTAAGATCCTCATAAAACCGTATGTCCACCTGTATATACGTTACCTGGTCACTTTATTAAGTACGCCTGCTTGTTCCGTCTGCTCATGTGGCAGTAGTGCAATGCATAAAACCATGTCTATTACAGGTCTATCGATGTATCGCCACACTGACTCCAAAATCCTTTTTTTTTTTTTTATTAGATGTGTTTACATTTGAGGTGGTAAAATGTTGCCATTACTATACAACCCTACAGGTGGTGCACTCTAAACTATTCACACATTTAACAGGCATGACATCATCCTGTGTGGAAGGAGTGAATTATTTGTATTTATAATTATTTGTATGAAGTTTACTATCAAGTTGGGATATTTATAGAATCATGATATTTAGGGTATCATGTAGCAGAATATCTGCGTACAAATGTAATTTGCTCCGGAGGTGAGTTGTAAATGCAGATAATGCGTTCCAGCCACCCAAAATATTACCAATATTACAAAAACCGCGTGGAAAATCACATGGCTCTTAAATGCATGCCGATGGCAACGTTGGTATTGTGGGTTGACTATTTCAAAACTACTTTCTCTAAAAGTTGCTTGGCTTCCTACTGACGCAATTAAGTTTTGAATGGCTCCCGGGTGTACAAACAACTTCGGTTCAGTTTGTTTGTTCGTATGCCAAAAATGCTTCATGTGCTGCCGCAAATTTCAGGTCTCAAGACGAAATTTGTAAGGGAGGACATTCGTATGCCGAGAGAACGCTGTATATTGTATCAGGACGTCCCTGGTGATTTCCATCCTATTAGTGACACGGCAAGGTGGTTGTTGGTTATAGACAGACTGGGTTGAGTATTTTTGAAACTTTAGACCTCTTGGAATTGTCACGCACAATTGTCTTTATATAGAATGGTCTGGAAAAAAGTAAAACATCCAGCGAGCACCAGTTCTGTAGTTGGAAGCATGAGAAGTGCCAGACTTGTTTGAGTGGAGAGAAAAAAAACTTTTTAAAAACCAATCTATAATTCCGATGAGAATGTAGCCTCAGATTCCTGTTCCTGGCCAACCAGAGTGAATGCTGTAGCATAACGTGCATTCCAAGATCATCCTAACCAGGCGGCTCATTCTCCTTTGACCTCTCACATCATATATTAATACTACACCATATACCACATTATATATTAACACTATAGAATGATTGTGTATGTCGATGTAATTTATAATATTCATGTTCTCTAGATGTATGTAGATTTACTCAGATAGTACTTCTTGTGCCGCTGCCATTTTAAGACGAGATGCCTCCTGAGGGCTCTGACTTCATTAAGCAGATCTCTAGAGGTTTGACTGACTGTTTTAAAAAATGTACTCGTTACATATATCCGCATCTGGTTGAACAAATATGACCTGCCTATGTAAACTAACTAACCACTGATTAAAAGTCATCAGTCAGCTACAAACTGACCATTAAATAAAACATAAATAAAATGGAAAAGCCAAATCTTTGTGCTGCCAAAGGAAGCACATTTGTTTAAATGAATATGCAAGGGAGAGAGTTCAGTTGTCTGGTATCAGGGGCGATGGTGTCTATGGAAGTGAGGTCATTCTGTCAAGCTAAAGATTTGAATAACAAACTACACATCCATAAGGAAGCCTGATTTTTTTTTTTTTGGCTAGTGCAGTGCAGTCTGCCTCGGGCACAGTGTCCGAATGGTAATGCATGATTTCAAAGCAAAGAATAGGTCAGAAGCATCAGAAGAAATAACAATACACAACGGCGACACCAACGTTCACACCTAGCAGGAGGAAAATGTAAAAACAGCAGTGTGTGTACTTTGTCTGTCCTCTTTGAGTTTGCAGCGAGAGAGAATTTAATAGCCGCGAAAGAAGCAGGCTAATACAGCTAGCTAAGGAAAGGAAGAGGGTTAGACATCATGATGAGTAGTACAGTTCGTAACGAGGATTGAACTGCCACGCCGTGACACTTGACTGCGTTTGGCATCGTCTGGCGGAAACGTACTGCAGTTCAAAAAAGGAAGAGAGGAAGTGTGTTTGTGTATGTGTGATGGGGCTGGTGTGGGGGGGGATTAAGAAGTACACACACACACACACACACACACACACACACATGATGACCTTGAAAAAACAAACATGTAGAGCCACACCTACACAAACGTTTTCAGCCTCGCGGCTAATGGAAGGAGGATGTTTAGCAATCTTAGCTTTGTCCTGTAATGCTTTGTCCACAGAATCGTACACAAACTGGCATTTACTTATTCTATAAGACCTTTAACACAGGAAGTGTTGGCTATAGTGTGTTGTATCTTTCTTCGCCTGGCTAGGTTTTATCTGGACTGGGTAAACAAGAAGAGTAGTTTAAGTTGTTAACACACAAACTTCAAACTACTTATTTATACCTATTAGTTCATATATCCATATATGATGATGTATACAGTATATGACGGATATATGTATTTATATTCATTATATACTAATGGAATCAGTGATTTCAGTGTGTGTTTAGTTTTTTTTTTTTAGTTCATTCAGTTCTAATTTTTACATTTACTATATAAAGGCATGACACACAACTAAATTTAGAAAGTTACTAAATTAAAGTGTGAGAAAGTTTTACGTTTCGACTTTAAGTCTGGACGATCGTAACTGTCGCTGCCACCCATCCTTATGCATTACATCATTACATTACTACACATCGCTACATATTACTACTTGCACATATTTATTTGGTTGACTTTTTTGGTAAATTTCTTTCTTTTCTTCTTATTTACACTTGCACATTTTATACTTCTTTGTATTGTCTGTGCATTCCATTCTTCTTTCTCTGTTTTCAAACTTTAATTTAATTTTAGCATGGATATGGCAGTCGTATAGTAAGCGCTTCAGTGCATTATGTAACGTGCATGGTTGTGCGATGTGAGGAATAAAAATAGAATTTGTACCAACATGGTTGAAGTGAATCTGTAAAATACTGCTTTTTCAGTGTGTGTGTGTGTCTGTGTGTATGCAACTGAATTTGCATCTCTTTGGGCAACCTCTGTTGAAGTTCTCTTCTGAAACGAGACACTTACTTTAGCGCAGAGAGGAAGAGAGTGTCTAGTGACATTTGTCGTCCCCAGTTTGTTATTATACTAATAATAGTTTCGTAGATTCGACGTAGTCTGCCACAATGCACCCACCTCTCTATTACAGTCTCTTCTCACACTCTGCTCTCTCTCTTTCTGTCTCACTGTGTCAGTATCTCCCCCTCCCCCACCGACACAGAGCGAGCACTTCTCTTTTTCCTCCAGTCCACAAAACACTGAACACGCAGCTTTCTGAAGATGCTCCTGTTTTCATTCGGGTATTGATTTTGTACGCTCGCTCCGGCTCACCTCGTCATAGCGCTAGCTTAACTGCCATCATGAGCCTTGACTCGTGACAGTGTGGAGCTTCCAGAACACAACCATGGTGGATTATTACTCCAAGGTTCGGCTCAACTGCCGTCCCAAAAGTGCTTTGGCCATCTCTCTGCATCCCCAGGTAGGCTTGAACTTCTGCACAACAGCCTGTTTGTTTGTGAGGTAAAGTTATACGAGCGGGGATCTGACCACCGCTGATCAGAAAACTTTACATCCAGGTTGCGGTTATAAAGGGGGAGCTCGGCGGAGGTGTTCGTTCAGTATTTGTATTGGGGTTTGTAAATGCAGGAAGTTTGAGAAAAAGGCCTGCGGGTACACACGCACACACACACGCACCTCAAGTCGTTGTTCACCCCTACCTCTTATTTCGCACTGGGAAGTGTGATGCAGTAATAAAGTCAGTACAGTCCTATACATTGTTTTCCTATACAGTGAATTCTGTTTATGTCAGGTCTGAACTCTTCCTGTTAGTAACTTACTGGCAGAAAACGCCTTGGTGGAACACGTTAACGTTTGTTTTCACTTTTCACATCCTTTAAAACTCTTTCCAGCCAACAAGTGCAATGAGTGTAGTATTCAAGTGAAGTCACTGCTATTCTCCTGTTTAGTGTGATTCATTCAGGTGTATATTAATATGATTAATAATGCGCATGTGATGAGTGACTTCAAATATGTAATATCTAGATATCCTCTGGTTGTTCGGCACAAACATGTTCAGTCCTATTCCGTCTCCCATTCTCTCCCTCTCTCTCTCTCTCTCTCTCTCACTCCCTCCCTAGCTCTGTATCTTTCTCTCACTATACTCATTCTCTTAGCCTACTTTATAAAGTGACATATGCAGGGTGTATCCGTGTCTCTGTTGGCTCAACACATTCAGCTCATCTAATTTTATCCTCAGAAAAGGTGGCACGCATTCTGGGAATTGCCTAGCCTCCCTTAAGAACTTGTTTTCTCTTGCTCTCTTGCTTCTTTCTTTTCTTTTTTTTTTTAATCCCATCCCAACTCTTTCTCAAAAGCATGTCTTGCACACGTTTTGGTACGAGTTATAATGGTTTGTGTACGAGGGCTGATAAGGAAAGATGGAGCAGTCCAAACACCATGCAGAACTCCTTAGGTCAAGTTTTGGGGGGAAAAAATGTTTGTGAGCTGTTGGAGAAGAAACACACTCATTTTGCATTGTTCATTATCACACTCATTTATTATTATTGGACAAATGATTTAAATGATCAAGGTCACTGACGGACATGTATGTGAATCTCTTAGGTAACAGCTGCTAGATAAAGGAGAACTTGGATTTCCTCAATTTCGCTCAATAGAGGTTTTCATGGACCTTCGAAATCTTGGTAAAGGGGAAAGGGTAACTAAAGGTTCAGTCCTCAATTAGTCTGTAAACCCTGTGCAAAAAGTCTCTTTGAGCTGTCCAATTACTAAACACCAGCTTCATATCCCATACCTGTAGAGAAATGATGGGGAAAATCGATCAAGTTATGAATCTCGACTCTTTTTTGGCCGATTCATGTATCGCCACATTGACTCCAAAATCAATTTGTTAAACTATTTATTACATTTATAAAACATATGCATCAGTCGATCATCCAGTGACCGGGATTTGCCTGTTTATCAGCTTGATTGGCTGTGACATTATGTGTGTGCACAGGCTTCTGAGTGATGCAACAGGGATGCATTCTTACAGACATTGTGTTATACGCATTAAATAGCCTTTTTCTCTAAACTGTGTGCGCTAATTAGTCTCGAGACATGGCAATATAAGCTGCGCACGGCTACGCGTTCACAACTTTGGAGGCATTTGAGGCGGTAAAACATCACCGTTTATTTATAATTCTACAGGTGGTACACTCTGAACTATTCCTAAGTTTGTTTCAAAATAATAATAATAAAAAAGACAAATCGCATTATTAATCTAATCGGCAACAAGGTATCAGGAAAATATCCTATCGGGTGGTGACCAGTACTGGAACAATGTTTTGAGATGAGATGAGAGAGAAATTTCTACACAGTCTGTTTGATGAAAACTAACATGTCGGTCATTAATAAAATTTCGAAATAAGTATCATACAATCGTATCATGAATATAAGGTTCACATATAAAATATTGTTTGTTCCATTCTTTTAGAAATCCAAAGAAATCCAATAGGCTTCCAATAATGCAACTGTCTTCCTTCCTTCCTTTCTTCCTTCCTTAACTCCTTTTTTTCTTTCTTTCTTTCTTCCTTTTAATATGTTTCTGTTCTTCCATCTCTCTCTCTCCTTCCTTATCTCAGAAATACTTCATCAAAAGTGGTGTGGCCTCCCAGAACCCTTTCTTGGGGATAAAGGTGAGCTGAGGACTACATCAGTCTAAGTAACTAAACATCGGGTTTATTCTGTGGCTGATGTCTAATCCCCAGTGTCTTCCTTGGCTTACACTGAGATTTTGTGAAATTAAATTCGTATACCGCTAATGTGTTACATTTTCAACTTAATTTGACATTAGCCGGATATTAGCCGATGCCTAGTCCTGGTTTAGTAGTTGTTATGGAAAACACGCATTATAGCACCATGCTGTTAAGACAAGCTGAAAGATGTGCTGTGAGCATAGTATTTGACATAAATACAGGCTGGACTGTGGGTACCAACATTATATCTCCCCCGACAAAGCTTAATGCTTACAGCTTGATATATACATTATCATTATTTCTGCTTGACATCTGTTTAGATAAGTCTCACACTAGTAGGAGTTTTAATACAGATGTGCATACAATACTGTGTTAATCAGTATAAGCCTTTTATAGTGGAAAGCCTCATTAATGTTTTATTTTGGTCATTATTTGGATTAGTAACAAGTGTTTTTCTAATCTGAATGGTTAAAAAAGGTTTTTGCATATTATGCTTATGGACAAATAGCACGAAAGCACAGAAATGATTATCTCAGCAAAGACCCATGACAATTATTATGGTACAGTTTCTGGGATTAGTTAAATTGTTATTGGTTTTTTTCATATTGGAGGTATCGGTTAAAAATGCATTTCATCATGCATTAAAAATCAATGTTAGATTAAGCAACTGCTTTGCCTGTCATGATCAACGATTGTTGTCATTTGCATGTATTGAAGTGCTTGTGTTTAGAAGATACTGGTTGTAGTAGGCAGGGCAAAGCATTTATGGTATAAAAGCTTTTTAAATAACATACTTACCAACTTAATGTTTTAAGCCAGTTCTAAGATGCAAGTTATATTTTATATCTGCACTATTAACAAAACTCAGTATCAGATGAGAACTAGTGTTAGGTTTCAGTCATTTATTGCTGCTGCACCTTTTTGCACTTTTACACAAAATGTACATTAACCATAATTACCCTGGAAATCTCCTTGAAGTTTTTCAGACAAATCCTTAAGCATCCCCTTTTCACCATCTTTCTATGATCCGTGGTCTAGGAGGACCTCCTGTCCCGCACTTTATAGTGTTTTCTCTGCTCTGTCACACCCGGTTCAATTCTGTTAATGACCTGATTTACTGAAGGCGAGATGAGAAAACACAGGACAGGGGGTGAGAACCACTAATAATGGGTAAAGGCTCTCATAAATTCTTTGCTATATCAAACAGCTACTTGTTCTGGCCCTGCATGTGTTCTTGTACTCTTTTTATTTGCTCTATATGTGGAGAATGTGGCGGTCTCTGAATAGGACAAGTGATATGGCTGCAGTGGTGGTATTCTCAGCTTGTTTTATTTCCTCTGTCTACAGGAAGAGATTTTTTTTTTTAGTTCACACTATCTGACTAAACATACATTGTTACCTCAAAGCTTGAATGCAGGAAGGAAAATAGCATCATGGGTGCCTCTTTTAGTCTTGTGTGCCTCTGTATTGTGTTGACTGTGTGTAGAAATAAATCGCATGAGCAATATCAAAGCACTTTATTTGTCCTATGCAAACCGTATCGTCATACGATAATACTATCATTTACAACTTTTTATATATTGCTTCCTCTCTACCAGGTTAAAGATGACGATCTGACAGCAGTTTATGTAAACCTGCCCAGGTCACGCCAGAAGAGCGTCAGCAGCTTTCCCTCCCCTTCTGCTTGGGGAATATCAGAACCTGCTGAACTCCAAGACACGCTAGGCTCCGAGGGATGGGAGATCCACACTGACGAGGAGAGCGGAAAAGAGTACTACTATCATCCCAGCACAGGCCGTAGTACCTGGGATTACCCGCTCAGCCCGTCAATGGATTCTGAGGTGGGGACCAACGAGTTTCCCGTCTCCCCCGTTCCCTCCCTGTCTCCAGCCTGTTCACCCACAGATGGAACTCAATGGACCTCAGACTGGGAGAAAGTGCTTGATGAGAAGAGTGGCCGACACTACTTTTTTAACCCAGTCTCTGGACAGAGTTCTTGGGACCCACCAGATGACCTACTGACTCCTCCTTTATCAGGCAACAGTCTGCAGGATGGAGCACCGGTATAAGAAGCAGACACTGAAACTACGACTGTAGTTTCTTTGCAGTCTGGTTTTAGATCATGCATAAACTGCCGGAATGTAAATTAAGTCATGCACTGCGCCAGACTTGTTTTTGGCACTTCAGTGTGTATATATAATATAGCAGAACATGATTCTGTTGAATTCACAAGTTGATTACAGCTAGTTGAAAACAAGTATATAACCAAATACAGGGTGATTTACTCGAAAGAGGCTTCAAATATTGTGTAATAACTCTCGCTATGATGAAGATATACGCTAAAAATACGCTACATTCCTTTACATTTGTGTAATCGATTGCATAATATGTGATTCTGGTGGTGATCTCCGATTCCTGCCAAACACATTTCGACGTGGCGCTCCATGTTCCTGAACGTAACAGCAAGGATATCTGAGGGAATCACAGCAATTATTGGATGTTTGATTTGATGTTGGATGTCACTGATCGTGTGCTGCGATGTTTTCGTAGGGCCTTCGCCATGTGAAGGGATCAACGATCTCGTAATTTCCAGTTTCCACACCATCCTCTGAATAACACTTTTTTGAGGGTACGTCTGGAACACCATATTCCTTCCTAAATTCACCCGGACATCGTTTAAACGAATTGGTGACGCGATAGGTTCGAACTATGAAGATGCGCTGCTCATTACTGCACACCACCATCCTGATAAGAAGTCGAGTGACTAAGTGAAGAGGTCCGCCGTTAAGTGGTGCGATGGCTGTCTGGCGCCTACTTTATCTGTCCGACTCAGGGGCATCCTGGCATTTTCGAAGTTTCATATACTGAGAAGCACATTGTATGTTGTTTTGTTCAGATTGCTTCATCGTAGCAAGAGTTATTACAGAATATTTAGGGCCTCTTTCGAGTGAATCGCTCTGTATATGCAGCAGAAGATTGTCGTATGAAAGATTGTCCTATGACTGCAGAGTAGTAGCGCTTTGATTCAAACTCTTCGGGGACAAGTGGGTTTATAATAATAATAAAAGATGATAAATAAATAAAAGCACTTTTTGAGAGGCACAACCTTACCTGAAATTGTACTGATTTATACTTTCTATCACCTGTCTGCATTTGATCCATTATCAGCCTCCCCTCCCTGAGGAAGATTACCCTGCTGATGAAGATACTCCATCACCTCCGGGGAAGGGCGATTCTTACTCCTTTGCTGGTTCTTCGGAATACTCATTGGCCCACGTGAAAAAAGCTGTCATTCCCAGAGCATGTCTAGACCGCAGTGCTCCTGCAGGCTGGACGTTGAACGTCGACTCTGATGGAGTCTGGATCTTCACCAATGATCATACACAGGAGCAGGTAGGGCATTCCTGAGATTTAAGTAGGACATGTTCTTTTCTATTCTCTGTTTTTATATTTCGAATTTTATAAACGACGATGTGTGTGTGTGGACAGTGGATCAAGTCACTGGATGATCGGGGACAGACGTACTACTACCAGAAAGATGGCTCCAAGTCTGAGTGGAACTTACCAGACGTAGGCGAAACTTTTTTTATTTAAACAACCGGCAACAATTACATCCCGTTATCTCTACTTACGGTTTGAATTATTAAATGTGTGTTTTTTTTTTTTTTTCACTTAATTAAATTTATTGATTTAATTTCAAAATAAACCATTGGTCTTTATAGCGAATATGTACGTTTGTAGGTTTTTCACCTACAAGACTGGCTGCCTGAAAATCCCTTGTATTGTTAATTATTGTGTGAATGTGTGTGTGCATGATGCACTGCAATGGTGTATGCCCGTGTGCCTGCGACTGTGTGTTTGCTTGTAACCAGAAAAGAAATATAAACACTATAGTTTTTATTATCTATCTTTTTTGTGATTTGTTTCCAAATGATTACTAAGTTCACAAATTGATTTCTCTCCTTTCAGCTTTCTGCCAGTTTGAGACAGTGCCAAGTGGGAAATGGTGGGAACTGGAGGAATAGCACAGGATCTCAAGATGAGGTACACACACAAACTGTCATTGCAGCCTTTGTATGTATGTTCTTGAAGCATATTCTACAGTGATGTAAATATAATTAATTTACTTCAGTTCATTTACTCATTCAACTTTATCCTGTATTCATCTGAATATTATTTGTGACTAAAGAGCCATCCAATACTACAGCAAAACACCTGCAGGGTGACCCACCAGGGCGCATTGTTGGACCCCTTTTATTGCCGATTTCAGTCAAAATTCAGACCCCTTTACATTTTTTCTATTTGGACACTATATCGACTTCCTTTGAGATTAATTCCATAATTAATTTATTTATCTTATATAGTCGCCACTTTATACAGGTCAAGGTTGCTAAGCTTAACCTGAAAACACTAGGCATACAGCCGTAATACAACCAGGAGGAGTATTAATATACAAGGAAGTGACCATATACAAGCAGCCAGTCAATCTAGCCCAATGTTTTTTGGGAGCTGGGATTAACATGGACATGGGGAAAGCATTCAGAGCTAGAAAATAAAATGTTCTACTCTGTTCTGCAAGTTGAGTCATGGTAACTGGACTACTTCATAGTTTAATTTTCACTTTAAACTTTAGTTTACTAGAAACGTTCCAGACAACCACACCTGGATGACTGAGAATCTTCTCTGTTATTGAACAGTTCAAAATATATGATGTAAAATAATGGAATAATAACTCGGCTATCATGGGATATAACAACAGATGTAATTTAAGCTTATGTTTAGTTTATTTTTAACATGTTTATCATACCTATCAGTAATAATTCTCAATTAAGCTAAGACCTGTTTCATAAAACACTACGTAGTTTCAGATTAACTACGTTTCCTAAAGTAGTTAAGTATCGCTATACCATAATCCATGTAATATAACAGAAATTTTAACTTTGTAGTAATATTTTTATGCTTTGATTACCCCTGCACCTCATATTTTGGGTAACACTGGTTAGAGGGAAATCAACAAACTTGTCTTTTTTTCCCTCACAGAAACTTCCCTTCGGTCATCGCAGGAACGCTTCAGACAGTGATATGTCTGGCTCTGTAGAAATGCTGCACAATGTAAGTGACTGATCTGACTTATCCACTTGAAATCTACTTGTACATGCTCTTGATTAGTGTTCCATTATAGACAAAGAGAGTATAAATTTATTCACTTAAAATGGTTAGTTTTATGTCCAAGAGATTCTAGAATCCTCATCAACAGACTGTCATATTCCTGTTACCACTGACACCCATCATGAAGGTGGGCAAAATACACTGCCTGGTCCAAAAAAAGTCAGACACTCATTCAATCGGCTTTAGTTTTGATTACAGCACACAATGTGGTGTCCGGTTCATGTGTGAAAATTATTCCTCATGCTTCCAGAACCACTCTTTCACAATCTGAGTCCTGGAATATGTGATGTCTGTGCCATCAGGGAAGAAAAACGTCATCACTGTGATAACCCGGTCATTCAGTACATTCAAATCAGTTGTCAGCTGATTTCATTTTATTGCCACATAACGTTGCTGAGCCTAGACCTGAGCAACAACCCCAGATCATTGTACACGGAGCACTATGTATGAAGGGTGCACCACTTCATGCTCCTCCCTTCTTACCCTGATGCTCCAATCAATCTGGAATAGACTCAGTCTGGACTCATCAGATCACATGACCACTTTTTTTTTCATTGTCCTAAAGTGCGATCTTTATGCTCCCTAGCCAATTGAGAATTGTTATCCTCGCTAACAAGCGGTTTTCTCATGGCCACACAGTTGCTGTGTGCGTGTATGGAAATGCTTTTGCTTTCATTATTAAACATAGCTATGGTTTTTGCTGTTTTTTGTTGTTGTTGTTGTTGTTGTTGTTTTTACCATGAAAGTTTTTAAGTGGTCTCCAGTCATGGTTTTTTTCCAACCACATTTCTTCCACAAAGTTCAAAACTATCCTTTCACATTTTTTCATTTTTGTTCCAATAATTTCAAACCACCTAGTTGTTTTCTTTGCTTGCAGCCCAATAATTTGACCGTTCTGAAATGGCAACTTTTTTTCTTCCGGGCATTGTATATATTTAAACAATAAAGCATATATAAACAAGAGCAGCATTAGTGGTGTAGTGAATATTATCATGGCAAAGATTTACCCATAGACAAGAGGCTTCACACCGAGTGCCACAAAAAACCACAGGTGTGCTTATATTCATTACAACAGTAAGAGTGAGATCACAGCTCATTATTCTTAGAACCCAAAAATGTAAGAGTTTTAGATGTTTCAAAATAAGCAAGCAATATTTTTATTATGAGAAGATAATAGTATAGGCAGAAAATGTGATTTGCCTGCATACAATAAAATAAAAAACTTTTTTATTTATTTAAATATTCTACTGTAAATTCATATGTTTCATATGGAGTTGTAAGATTTCGTACATGTTTTAAGAACAAGAAGATTTGACATAGGGAAAGGTGTCGGTGCATCACGGTGCCATCTACAGGCATGAAATCATACTTCCTGTACCTTTGGAAGGTGAAACAGAAAGTAGCAGTAAGATATTGGTGAATAACAAGTCAAGTCTCTCCATCTAGGTAATCGTAGCTCTATAAACTGCTACTCACCTGGATAGAAGGAAGACAATATTATGATCAAGAAATATGTGAATGCGTCTACAGACAATTCTAATATTATTTTGTCAGCGTTTTAATGCCACTACGCTACAGTTTAATTGTTGCTGAGCACCCAGTACCCCTGGTGACCATAACGTCAGAGGATGCGGCACTGTTGTGGTGTGGTTAACTTTCTGAGTACCTCCCACTCCAAAATCACTTGACTAATAGAGGTTTCACCCTTTAATTTCCAAAATTCACTGGACCATACTGTAATGAATAATTTTTAAGGAATTTGTTATTTTACTTTATGCTGGAACTCCAGTGTTTAATGAGAATAGTATAGATCATTAACTTCTGTTGTAAGAGTTTCTATATTAGCAGATTTGTCATCTTTATACACTGCCCAGCCAAAGAAAGTCACCATTTGATAAAAATGGATTTATAAGTGCCTTTGCGTGGGTAATGGCACAGTGATTAACATGTTTCAGCTGGCAAAAATTCTTCAATCCCCAACTCATACAGTTTTAGTAGCTTCTCAATTCTTAAAAAAACACAAACATGTCAGGAGACGTATCACTTGCTCATGAAAAAGATTGTACAGTGTTTTAGAAGGGTTGAATTATTGGCATGCATCAAGCAACGAAATCAACTAGGAGTTGTCCAATGCATTACTAAAACCTGAAGGCATGGACTGAACTGTCAACTTTGTGGAAGAAATGGTCAGATATAAATCATTGATTATAAATCAGTCAGAGAGCTCTTAGACATTTGTTGAAACTGCATCAGCAATAGAAATCGTGGCTATGTTTAATTCTTCAAGGATGAGCATTTTCACATACTTTAACTAAATAGATGTGCCTCCACTTGTGAGTGAGGCCAATTAGAAGAAGGGTATATATAGGGTAAAGGTTGGACTTTGGAGCAGTGGAAAAATGTTGTGATCTGATGAGTCCAGGTTGACCCTGTTCCAGAGCAGTGGGCATGGCAGGGTGTAAGAAGGGGTATATGGCAATAAAATGAAGTCAGCTGACCAACTGAATGTACTGAATGACCAGGTTATCCCATCTGTGGACTCATGCGTCATATACTCTGAAATCCTTCTATTTGTTATTTAGGTGTCAAATTTGGAGAAAGCTGGAATCCTAAACAAGACCAAGATATCTGAGAATGGGAAAAAAGTACGGTAAGGTCAAAAGCTTGGTTTGCATGAATTTGATTAATATGGGTTATAGGTAAAGTTCCTTTGGGATTTCAGGATTTGGTTTAACTAAAACTTCCTTGTCAATACTGTTTCCACAGAAAAAATTGGAATTTGTCATGGACTGTTCTTCATGGAGGGATTCTAACATTCCACAAGGACCCAAAGTCCACCCCATCAGGAACATCGGTAAGTGCTGAAGCACTGTATAAATAACTGACATGACTATTTATTTATTTATTTATTTATTTATTTAACAAAGAGCCTACTTTTTCTGTTTCCATAGAGACAGACCAATCACATCGTTACGGAATTCACTGTGGATCTGAAAGGAGCAACAATTGGATGGGCTGCCAAGGAAAAGTCCAGCAAAAAAAATGTGATGGAGGTACAGTATAAGAATAAGAGAACTATTTATAATTCTAGTCTGTATTGTTATGAATAATTGGTTAAAGTGTTCGCTTTTCTTTTTATTAATTAATTGTTTAGCTAAAAACTCGGGCTGGAACAGAATTCCTGATTCAGTACGATACTGAAAGCATCATCACTGACTGGCATAAAGTAATAACCGACACCATACGACAACTCGTAAGTTAACAGTCTATGTTCAAATATTCTGATTGTGTTTATAGAGAATTATCATGTCTCTATTAGAGTTTTTTAGCAATATTTTAATACTTCAAAAATCCTTCAAAGTTCAAATGTATTTGTTTTCCTCCGTTTCAGGACGTGGATCAGCACCACTCTGAAGATGACGAGGAAGCCAGCGAAAAGTCCTCTAGCACAGAAAAGGAAGACAAATCGAATGTAGACAAACGGAGGATGAGCAATGGTAATATAGGTCAGAGATTGCACTCTAACTGATTATAAGTGAATTCTTAATCCAGAAAGAGTTTCTATTTCTGACCCACGCCTTTCAGCAGGCTTTGGACTGTGCATACAAATTCCCACTTTTGAATTGTTACCAAATAATTTTAACAAGTCAGAATTCAGGTGCATATAAGTACATTTCAAACTTCTCATGTGAAGATCCTGCAGTCCCACTGAGCCAAACTAAGAAACAGTGTATTAGTAGAAACTGATTTTTAACAAATAAAAAAAAAAGTTACATTTGTACTAAATAATATACTTAAGTAAATTTGAAGGTGAGTTCTACTAAACCTTTGCTCAAGTACACATGTAAACGGAGGACTTCTACTTTTACTTGAGTAATATTTGTGATCTTTAGTTAGGCAACCTTTAGGCAACCTTTACTTTTAAAGGATTTGTGTATTTTTTCACATCCACCTGGTTGTTTATGAAGTATCAATGGCCTTTGTGCTGCTTTACTCCTTTAATCTTGGATCCACAGCTGCCCCAATATTTAGTATACGGTATATATGCATCAAATCTGAACCTTTTAAAATAATACACAAAGACACTGACAGGGATTCACAAAGCCATTATCAGGCTGCCAAAAAAAAAAAAGCATTAAGGCTTATTTTGGGAGAAGTTCTGTTCCATGTCTGCTGAGAAAGAGAGCAAATCCTTACAGTACCACCAGGTTGAGGTAGTATTACCTGGTTGACGATAAGGGAGAAGAATTGCGGACAATGGTGTTATTGTTCTTGTACATGGCAGAAGTTAAAAGGCATCGTACAACTGAAAAGACAGGAATGTCTAAACTAAAGCCAACCTATATATTACACTAAACTGTAAATTAACTTGTGTTCACTCAGTGTGAAATTATTCCTAATTGGTAAAATACAAAAAAAAAAAATTATAATAATAATAATTAAATAAATAAATAAACATGTATACGTCTAAATGTGATTTTTAAACAGCATATGTGACCTAAACTAATGTATTTTCTTAAACTATGCAGGAATTATGGAAAACATTTCACACACAGACTAATAAGCTGCATTACAATGATTCTTTTAATCATTTTTTTTTTTAATAGTCTAAAATAACCTTGGGTATTTTCATAGAACTTTTATAAAATAAACATATTTTTGGGGGTTAAAGCTTGCAAATTTGGAGGGCATGTACATAGTTTAGTATAGTTTAATATTAATTTAAAAGTTGAATGAACCTGTGCTTATTATGAAGTAGTAGTAGGACAAAAGTCAGAACTCTTTCTCTTTGTCTGTTAGTAGGTAGGCAGCTATCCTCTAGTTCCACTGCGGATTCAGACCCAAAGAAGGTCCGCAACAAGCTCCGCAAGTTTCTTCTCAAGAGGCCTACTTTGCAATCAGTCAAGGAAAAGGGCTATATTAGAGGTGAAATGCTTGCTTTTGCTTGTCTCATCTATGTTGTTGTTTTTGTGTGTGTGTGTGTGTATGTGTGTGTGTATGTGTTGTGTGTAAAATTAATATATAATTAAAATGCTTTACTATCTGATGTAGAAAACGTGTTTGGCTGTCACCTGCAAAACCTCTGTGACCAGGAGAAGACTACAGTGCCTAGCTTTGTGATGAAGTGCATCAGGAATGTAGAGAAAAGAGGTACAGTTTAATGTGTTATACATGTGCGATGTCATTACAGTTGAATGGTGAGAGTGACCCAGTCTGCTTTCTACTACCAGGTTTGGGGGTTGATGGAATCTACAGAGTTAGTGGGAACTTAGCTGTAATCCAGAAGCTACGTTTCAAAGCTGATCATGGTAATCCATTTGTACGCTGTTCTCTTGTGATGTTTTGTCAGTGATTAAAAAGCATACCATGGTTTATCCTAAGCAATCATTTAAATGTACATCAACAGAGGATCTGGATCTGGAGGAGGGCCATTGGGACATCCATGTCATTACTGGAGCTTTGAAACTCTTTTTCAGGGAACTACAAGAGCCCCTGTTCCCTTACAGTCACTTTAATAGCTTTGTCCAGGGCATAAGTGAGTACCTATCGTGTCATAATTATGGTAGACATGAGACTGGTGGTGTTCATAATGTTTATAGAGGGCTTAATATGTTTTGTGTTTTGATTTGATGTAGAAATTCCAGACTACAACAGCAGAGTGACCTATATACGTGATCTGGTGAAATCTTTACCATCATACAATCGTGACACAATGGAGGCACTCTTTAGCCATTTAAGGAAGTATGTTTTTTCTTTTACTTTTTCAGTTGCACTTGTGCCCAGTGGGCAAACGTATCACTTTTCTTGTTTATTGCATGTTAAATGCCTATTGAGAGTAAAAGTAGCCTACTGTAGGTGATCATTGATGTTTTTATACTTCATGGCCAGCTTTTAGAAAGAAATTTTCCTGAATCTCTCTTTTTTCAGAGTTATCGAGCATGGAGATGAGAACAGGATGACGTTACAAAATGTCGCCATTGTCTTTGGTCCAACGTTGCTCAAGCCTGAAATGGAGTCAGCAAATATAACTGCATACATGGTCTTCCAGAACCAGATCATCGAGTTCATCCTCAGTGAATTTGAAACAATCTTTCATACGTAAAAACCCTAAAACAAAACAAAAAAAAAAAAATAATAATAATAATAATAATAATAATAATAATAATAATAATAATAAAAGGCTATGCCAGTGGTAGTTCAAAGAATCCATGGTCGTGACAGATTATGTGAAAAACTAAGAAATAAAAGAAAAAAGAAAAGTTTTATAAGGATAAGCTGTCATTATACATTTTCTTGCTGTGAGACATGTTAGTATTTTGGGCATAGTATTTCTTTAACCTTTTAAGTGCACTAGATCATATTAGCCCTAAATGCCCATTTATTCATAATAAACTTAAATAATAATCTATACAATACCCTACGGTAAAAAAAAAAACTGTAATTTGTTTTAATTAAATACCACTGTCTCAATATAATGTGAAATGTTTGAAAATATGCAAACCATAAATGTGCAAAATATTTTTTAACATTAGAATTATTTATTACTGAAGTTCAGGCAGCTGTTCTCAGACATAATTAATCCTGTGAGTACTGCATAGGCATAGTCTTATGTAATTCTGGTAATGACCACTTACTGTACCTCAAACCGTCAATTTCTTTTTTTTTTTTTCTCAAATGTAAAATTGTGTTTGAATATAACAGCTTGAGTGTTATGTTTAGCCTTAATATGGATAAATACCTGGTCCTGAACTAGATTCAAGCTAGTTAACTCTGTTCAGTAATCCTACAAATAGTTTGACCTATTACTTTACAATTAAATTAGGTGAAAATAGCATTTTAGCTGAGGATATTCTTTTTTTTTTTTTTTTATTAATACTGCCATCTATACTCATCTAAAATATATTAGCATAAATGGGTGACAGTAGATTACTTGTACAGTCTTTAGAGTTAAAAAGTTATATATATATTTATTAGTACAATAGTAAAACTTTACTCTGTAAAATTGGTTTGCACATAGACAGAGTTTTATCCAGAATTAAAGAAAGCACATAGTTGTAAAGGTTTGTAAAGCATTAATTTTTTTATATAAAAATAAGTATGTTTGTGTTTTGATCATGTACATAAAAAAGGCATATTTATGCTACACATTGCTTATAAAAAAAAAGTTTAATAAAGTAACTGTTTTACAATTCATGTTATATTGTGTGATATTTATTGACAGTTATTCAGAATCAGAATGTATTAAATAACACTATATATTTGCATGCTATATAGTGTTATTTAATACATTCTGAAAAAAAAAGTGCCATTTCAGAATGGTCAAATTATTGCACTGTATCAAACAAAGAAAACAACTAAGGATATTTGAAATTACTTGAACTGGGTTAAGAACCCTTTAACACATCATTAAAACCTGGAAGGATAGTGCTGAACCGTCAACTTTGTGGAAGAACTGTGGTCTAGGCCCAGCAAGGTTATGTGGCAATAAAATGAAATCAGCTGACGGCCTGACTATACTGAACGACCAGGGTATTACAGTATTTCTATGGAGGTTTTGTATACCTGATGATCTGGGTTCTGGAAGCATTTCCCTACATAATTTGTCTTGAATACTGTGCGAGTTGGCTGAGAGGTTAAAGCCATGGATTGAAAAATCGGTGTGCAATACCTCCAGACAGACATACGTGTGAAAATCCCAACCCGTGGGATAAGCTGGCTTTGTTGCAATCTCATTCACACTGACAAGGCCTACAAACAGTATGCTTGATACAGGTCCATGAGAAGAAAAAAAGAGTGGATTGAGAAACATGAAAAACTAGAGCAGCGCCTACTTGTTGCACAACCGTTGGCCATATTTCTGTACTGCTGTCAGGTTCTTAAGCTCCTGGAGAGCCATTAAAACAGTCAGGAACCCAAGTGTCAGAGGAAAAGAGCCTCCTGGTTCACAGCAGACCAAGATTAGTATCAAGACATAAATAACCACACTGTACATAATGATTACACACAATCCACAGGAAGTACACAACATTCAAGAACTATTTAGATTAAATAAAAACCACAATATACAGAGTATGTAACGGTTCAGCAATGCACATAAAGTGTGAGTATGCATGGTTGTGCAAATACAGTAATAGTAATCTGCTTAGCATATAGTAAGGAAGTTGTGTATGTCTCTTCATACAATACACAATATTCAATACAAGATACATGAGTATTGCAAACAACAATATTGTCAAATTTTGCCCTTTCTTGCAATATAGCGTTTGTAAATGTGAAGTATACTATATGTAAGTTCGTAAAGTCCATACTGGCCATAAAATTATGACCACCTGCCTAATATTGAGTAGATTCCCCCTTTTGCCACCAAAACAGCAATGATCTGTGTTTCTGTTCAAACAATCATTGACCTTTACCTTAATTTGAGTTATATTAGCTCTTCTATTGTTTCGAACTACACAGGCCAGCCTTCAATCCTCATGTGCATCAGTGAGCCTTGGCCACCCATGACCCTGTCACCAGATGTCACCACTGGTATCCCTTCCTTGGATCACTTTTGGTATGTCCTGACCACTGCAGCCACTGAAGGTGATCTGAACCAGTCGTCTAGGCATCTGGACTTTGTCACAGTAGATATATTTTCAATATATTGTTACAAAGTCTGCTATGATATATTAAGTGGGTGGGATATATTTCTCAGACATGATGGGAAGTTTGTTCATGTGGGCGAATTTATACTTTAGAAGTAAAGACGTGGTTGGTAAAATGATACACAGCCTGTGACATGACTTAATGCAGTAGAATGTTTCCTTTGCTAAATTAATAAACGGATACATACATAACAGAAGCAGGAAAAAATGGGCAAGCGTAAGGATTTGAGTGACTTTTTACAAGGGTCAGATTGTGATGGCTGGTGAACTGGATCAGAGCAACTCCAAAACTTCAGGTCTTGTGGGATGTTCCTAGTCTGTAGTGGTCAGGACACACCAAAAGTGACGCAAGGAAGGAACACCGGTGAACTGGCAACAGGGTCATGGTTGGCCAAATGTCATTGAAGCACATTGATGGGGTGTGTACTGTAGTTTGTTCCCATAGAAGCGCTAGTGCAGACAAACTGAGGAAAAAGTTAAAGCTGGTTGTGATAGAAAGGTGTCAGAACACATAGAGTATCAAGGTTTTGATACAATTTCCCTTTGGAGTGAATAAAGTACTCTGTCTGTTTATCTTAAAGGGGGGATTCCCTTAATATTAGGTGAGTGATCATAATGGTATGGCTGATCTGTGTGTACACACAGAAAATTACACTTAGAAAATTACACATAGAAAATTATAAATAAAAATATAAATAAAAATCAATTATTTAGGAAAATGGTTGCCTGATGAAAGAAACTGCTCCTATGCCTGTGTGGTTGTGATCTTAGCGAAGGAAACATGCCTGCTTTACGACCTGACAGGCTTTCGCAAAGCACGTCTTCACGGGTAGCGTGGCCGAGCGGTCTAAGGCGCTGGATTAAGGCTCCAGTCTCTTCGGGGGCGTGGGTTCGAATCCCACCGCTGCCAACAATGTTTTTTCAGCAAAAACGCTCCAGCTGTCATAGTTATCCGCTGTGCAGAGACGAATGTTGCTGTACGCGTGTTATGATCAGCTGTCGAGTCGGTTAATCAGTGCAGGTGGTAGTCTCACAACAGCCCTGGTGTCTGCTGGAGTTGGGATCCAGTCTCCTCGGATGCGCAGATTTAAATTCCATCGACTGAAGGAAGGTCCAGAATCTGACAAAACTTAATGAGTGGGATTTGAAAGACCATCTTAGCACACGTTAGCGCCCTCTGCAGGTGCATCTTGGGAATTTTCTGCCAACTCTCACTCACGCAGTCTCTGACCTTCTCACGGCACACTTCCAGTTTCTCAGACTTTCATATTCAAAACAATTGTCTGTGGAAGACGCAGATTATTGAGCTCCAGTCAGTGTCTGACAGGTCAGCTCTAAACAGCCATAAAGCTTATTTTTAAGGCAAATCTGCACATTTATCCCGTGTACAGGGTTGCAGGAGGCCTGGAGCCTATCCCAGGAGACTTATGGCACACACATACACACCTTACAGGCAGTTTGGGGAAGCCAATTAGCCTAATCTGCATGTCTTTGGACTGTGGGAGGAAACCGGAGTACCCGGAGGAAACCCACCAAGCACAGGGAGAACATGCAAACTCCATGCACACAGAGACAGGAATCAAGACTGACCGGGAATCGAACCAGGACCCTGGAGGTGCAAAGCAACAGTGCTAACCACTAAGCCACCATGTTGTCTTACATTTATTATTATTATTATTATTATTATTAAAGTGAGAGTTTTTTTTATTTACAGAATATATCTTGTTTAAGTTTTTTTTTGCATCAGGCTATATATGTGTAATTCTTAACTCGCAACTCTAGTTTGTTATAGTCAAATACAAAATACTCATGATGGATGAAGGGCTTTAGCAAATTACCTTTTTTTTTCTTTCCTTGAAGACGTGATGAACCCTAACAAATGAAAAGCATTTTAAAAAGAGGAAAGTGCTGACATTTGAAGAGGAAAATGCAGAGGAGGTGTTTTCCACATATTTCTGTTGCATGTACACACTCAGTAGAGACCAATGTGACTGTACAAAAATTATCTAAAAGTGAATTGTGCATAATTGATCACCTTTAAAATTAGAATATGATCATATGGTTTGAGAATGTCTGCTTTAACTATTGGGCAACCAGGATTACTGTATTAGTAATAAATATTATACAGTATGTCATAGATTCAAACAGTGCTGTTACTAATATCACAAATACGGCAAACTTCAGTAAGGGGGAAAACAGCAATGATCTAATAATCCTGTACTGCTTAAGCCTGTACCCTCATAAAGCCAGCTATGACTTTAAGGCTTTGTGAATATTTAATTTAAGTACACGTCAACTGGAAACAAATACACAGTTGGCTGCTCCATTAAACAATGTTTTTATTATTATTATTATTATTATTTGATAATGGATAAAATACATGTTAAAATGTTTAGTTTGTTGGTGACGTAGTCACTCATCCACTACACCACCGTGCCGCCAACTTGAGTTAAGTGCTTGTTTTTTTTCTGGAATATACAGGTTGAAGTACTGAGAAGTTTATACAAAAATTATTATCATGTTACTGTGCAGTTACACTTGCACAAAGGTGCTAACATATTTAAATGCTAAATGCAAAAAAATGTGGTTCCTTAGAATTTCAGTAACGTGGCATACAATTTCGGGCTGCTTACTATCTCAATAAGATCTGCTCAGAGCTGTTCCAGAACAGAGAATAATTATTCGAGTTATCTCTCACCTAATGAGGGTATAAAGACAGTCACACACTATAAGCACATGCACTATGAGTACTGAGCAAAGGTCTTAGACACATGCAAATAAATGTGGTAGGGCAAGGATGCCTTATATAATCCCAGTAAACAGTAAATAATGTAACATAGTCAGTATTCAGGGTGACAACGCTTTGAGGATGCTGTGGTATCAGTGGTACAATTTCTGCAGCAGAAATTACCTACTAAGTTTTACTTAGCACCTTTCAGAACCTCCCACACAGTTCTTCTGAGGACTTTGACTGTTGCAACTACTTCTTTTTTACATGAAAAACCCAGAAGCTTTCATAATTTAGTCCTTGTCTTAGAAAGTAGTTGCTTATTTAATTTGCTGCTTTTTTTCTGGCATAGAAATATTTTCCTGCCCTGTGATGGATTGGCACCCTGTCCAGTGTGTACCCCACCTTGTCTCCTTGGATACAAGGTCCCAGGCCCCATGTAACCCTGAATACAGTATTAAGCGGTATAGACGATTAGTGAGTGGTATACATCATGTTACTGTGCAGTTACACATGCACAAAACTGCAAACAATTTTCTTAAAAATTTTAAAGTTCTATAAGATTTCAGTAATGTGGCATACATTTTTTGTCTGCTTACTATCTCACTAAGATCTGCTCAGAGGTGTTCCTGAAAATTTAAGTGATTATTGAAATTATCTCTCACCTTCTATTGAGGAAATAAAGACAGTCACACACTATGAGCACATGCACTATGAGTACTGTGCAAAAGTCTTAGGCACATGCAAATAAATGCCGTAGAGCAAGGATGCCTTAAAAACAAAAACCTATAAAGCCCTGGAAACAGAAATTAATGAAACAAAATTAGTATTCAATGTGACAACACTTTGAGGACAACCATTTAAATGTTGAGATGTTGATATATGATTCACCATATTTAAATACTATTTATGTGATAGATGTATTCAGACCTAAATTAAGTGAAAGTTATAATGTAATTACATTATAATTCATTACAGATTCTATGCTAGGTCCATGTTTATTGTTGCACTTGCTGTTTTTCACCCAATGTTCTTACTGCATTTTCTGTAGCATACCTCCTGCAACTTCACAGGCTACAACAAAAACTCAATTGCAAAATTTAAATAAATCCACTTATGTAAATATTTAACCTTCTGATGAATATTATTATTATATTAGCTATTATTACACAAATAGTATAGGCCTGTGTTGTTTTTTTTTATTGTAGTCAACGTTAAATGTAAACATAATACAGAAATAGTTTTGTTGACCTAATTTTGAAAAAGTCTTTAACGTTCTTAGTCATGAGAATGTGAAGTAAGAATATGAAGTAAACCTGAAGCCAGATTGGCAGATAAAATAAATGATCCATACAAAGCAAATTGTTGAGTAAATCAGTATCTTATTTTGTTCCTTGATATGTATCAGAATATACTCCTACTACTACTAATAATAATAATGATAATTGTTATTGCTGTGGTTAGTCTTTCGGCTGCTCCCGTCAAGGGGTCGCCACAGCAGACCATCCAATCTGTACACAATTTGGTACAGATAACCCTCCCATTTTATCCGAGCTTGGGAACGGCATCCAGTGGCTGGGGTTTGGGCAATAATAATAATAATCATTATTATTCTATACGGCTTATCCTGTACAAGGAACTCTGCTGGCAATTTGGGACGCCAATTAACGTAATCTGCATATCTCTGTACTGTGGGAGGAAACCGGAGTACCTGGAGGAAACCCACCAAGCACTGGGAGAACTGCAAACTTCTGCACATGCACAGACCCGAGATGGGAATCAAACCCTCGAGCCTGAAGATGTGAGGCCACAATGCTAACCACCACACCACCGTGCCCCCTATTATTATCATTACAGTATTATTATTCACAATTTGTATAATATAGTAAAAGTAGGAATTAGGCGATAAATGAATGGGATTTTGTTTTAAATGCACTGCATATTTGAACCTGCAGTGGGCGCTCCGGCTCTGCAGATGGATCCTCATTCCATATGGCCACGAGTTAGTCGGAGGCTGATTGGTCTGTTTCTCAGCGAGTGGGCGGGGACTCAACATTTGAAAATAGCCGTTGTTCGGGGGCATGCGCGCGCGATGTTGCTCTCTATGTTTTTTCTTAATTAAAAACACGGAATAAAAATAAAAAAAAATCTCACTTATCCGACAAATTAGCCAAAAAAAAAAAAAAAAAAAACAGGTTTAACTGCCCGGTTACAGTTGGGAAACGTAGGTGTACTGGACCGGAGGTAAGTTTGTTTCAAGTGGCTTTAATTGTTTAGCAACCTACAGCTAGTTAGCTTAGCTACAAATAAAACACTTTAGTGGAGTCACTTAACTAACATAAAGAACAGAGCTCTGGACCTCGTGTTAATTAACACTTCTATACCTATATATAAAGTCTAACTTTTAATGTTACAATGAGCAACTAAAACTTTAAAGATGGCCGGATGTTAGCTGGTTAGCTGTGTAAGCAGGATAACTAGTTGTGTTTAAACGCGTCCTTCTTGTCTCTCTAGCAGAAATGGCGCAACGTGTCCCTGTGAATGAAGCAGCTGCGCCGAAACGGACCGCCAGGGTTCGAGTAGCGGTGCGACTGCGACCATACATGGACAAACAAGACGAGAAAAGCGAAGGGCCCTGTGTCCGAGGACTGGGACCTCAAACCCTGGAGATAGTCAACTGGAGGAACTCCACTGAGACTCTGCAATACCAGTTAATCATCGGTTTTACTCTCCATACAAACACTTGTCCTTGTATAACCCTATAACTTCGATCTTTTTGTTATTTCTACAATAATTAATGCATTTTAACAGGTCTGGGTCTCTGTGTAGTAGGCCCTGATTTGGTAGCTGATGCTGATATCAGGTTTCTCCCTGTAATTCAACCGCTGGCTCTTACAGTGCCTGCGGAGGACACCCGGGGAGAAAACATTTCTGTCCTGTCTTTGAATTGTCTGGTGATTTAATGTTAATATCAAATGTTCTCGCTTTAAGCTCTTGCGATGTTGATTTGTCCAGGTTCGATGTGTTCCATGGCGAGCAGACGAATCAACAGGAAGTGTTCTTGTCAGTGAAGCCCATTATTCCTCACATCCTTAACGGCCAAAATGCAAGCGTCTTTGCTTACGGACCCACTGGAGCAGGTACGAGACAGATTTTTGTTTTGGAAAAGATACACATTGATCTTGCTCCCACATACAAACCACCCTCCTGCTGGTTAACTCAAAATGGTTAACTAGATTTTCAGAGATGGTTATTGTATTCCGGTGTAATAAAATGCTTTAGTGTTCATGACAAACTGTGCTCTTACTTCTTTAGTTGTAATTAATTAGTTAATATTAATAGCTATTTGACATTATGGGTATTAGTACCACAGTTTCTGTGTCAAAGACTGGGTTCTCAACTTAGCCGAACTGAGCGCCAGCTCAATAAAAATGAGAAGGAAGGCAGGATAGGAGAAATGAGAAGCTTGACATAAACCTGCTTATTTACAGAAGTTAGAAGTCTGTAGAAAGTGTAATGCAAATTGAGCGAATGCTTGCATGCTACTTAACATCAATCAGATATATACTGTTTTCAGCTCATTAGTCACCATGTGTTTGTTTGTTTGGTTGTTGGTAGGAAAAACCCACACGATGCTGGGCAGTCAGGAACAGCCGGGTGTGATTCCCAGAGCTGTTCGTGAGGTTTTTCAGCTGGTTCGCACTCAAATGAAAGACCAGGACGAATGGGAGTTCTCTGTAGGCATGTCATATCTAGAAATCTACAATGAAAAGGTAATGTTGCCATGTGTTGCAGTTTCCTTGTTTGGTTTATATCTGCATAACATTTTTTTTTAGTTTCTCTTCCATATAAATTATGAGCACACATACTACTAAAACGTATTTGCTCACAAACTTGCAACAGTAGGCTACGTTCACCTTATAAGACACATTGTTCAATTCCATTTTTTTAGTCAGATCAGATTCACATGAATTGGAGTCACTTTTATATGTGGTCATAGATCAGATACATATCTGATAAATGGTCACGTGACCTGACTGGGCATGGGGAGAATTCATTTAACTTTTGTCCTCTATCCTTGTGCAGGGATTTCATAGCAGCGCTAAAATGCCCAAAGCAAGTTTTAATCATGAGTTTGAACCATCGTGGCCTGGAAATCTCATCTGACCAAAAAATTGGAATTGAGCAATGTGGCTTGCAATATGAAGGTAGCCACAAAGTCACATGAATTCTGTTCATGTATTCAATCTAGGACCACATATCAAAGTTGCTTGAATGGGAGTGTATGGGTGTCTTTAAAAGACCTTTAACTTAATGGAAATTGTCAAAAGGTACCAGTTAATTTTACTTTAGTTTATGCTTTAACATTAATTTACAAAAATTAAAAGTGTAAGCCAGTATAAAATACAGTGGAACCTCGGATTGCGAGTAACGCGGTTTGCGAGTGTTCCACAAGACGAGCAAAGGTCATCATGCATCATGATTACAGCTGAGCCAATGTTTTTTTTTCTTTCTCTTTCTCTTGCACTGTGGGATTGTGGATAATCGTCTCCCCCTGGGTCTTAGTGTACGTCTCTTACTGGTATAATCAACATCCGTGCATGCGTGTACTGTTTACTATAATACTGTGACCACGTGTGTGCGTGTAAAACATCTTTTATTTTGTGCTTGTATGCGTGTGTGTACTGTGCACATGTACTGTTTATTATAACGCTCGTGTAAAGCAGAACAAGTCTCATTACAGAGGTTAAAGATCCATTTTCTCTCTCCCTCTCTGTATCAGCCTGCAGTTTGTTTGTGTGTGCGCGTTCATTATTGAACACCGTGCCCCTTCACACACACTCCCCTCCTTTCGCCTTTACACACACACACACACACACACACACACACACACACACACACACAGCCGTTTGTAATCACATAATTGCATCACAATTCTATGATGGGTGTTTTTTTTTTTTTCTTTTTTCTTTTTTTCTCTCCTTTCTCCTCCCCCTTTGTATGTTGCTAGTAGGTTATGTGTATTATCTGGTTTTCTAGTTTGGACTGCTAAAATCTCTTCTGTTGCAGGTTTTGGACCTTTTGTCCCTCAACTCTCAGGATCTGCCAATCCGCGAAGACAAGGATAAAAACATCATTATACCAGGCTTGACTCATACCCCACTCTCATCTTTCTCTGATTTTCACACCCACTTTGTGCCAGCTAGTCTGAACCGCACCACAGCATCCACCAAACTAAATCAGCGCTCCAGCCGCAGTCATGCAATCCTCCTCATTAAGGTACCGTCATCAGTCCTGCCTCCTTTAGCCGCAAGCTCCTTTTTACTTAAAGCATCTTCACAGGTCATGGTCTCTGTGTGGTAGACCATGATTTGGTAGCTGGTGCTGAAATCAATATTCTCCCTGTAATAAAACCCCACTGGCTTTTATTGTGCCTGTTGGGAAAAATTAGGGTGAAACACAAACCCATTTATATTGAGGTTTATGACTCTGAATTATTGATTATATACAATAATATACAATTTGTGTTCGTATTTTACCTCAGGTGGTGAAATGTCAGCGTGTTCCTCCTCACAGACAGCAGACAGGAAAGCTATATCTTGTAGACCTCGCTGGCTCTGAGGACAACCGGCGCACAGGAAACCAGGGCATCCGTTTGAAAGAAAGCGGTGCCATAAACTTGTCTCTGTTCACCCTCAGCAAGGTTGTGGACTCTCTAAACACAGGGACCGGGGGGCGTGTGCCCTACAGAGATAGCAAGCTTACACGTCTTTTACAGGACTCGCTAGGCGGTTCAGCTCATTCTGTCATGATCACGAACATTGCCCCGGAATATAAGTACTATTTTGATACGTTCACCGCGCTCAACTTTGCTGCCAAGTCCAAGCAAATAATCAACAAGCCATTTGTTAGAGAAACAGTGATGGCCCCCTCAAATGGTGAGCATTTTTGATCCTTTGGTTTCTGTACGTTTAGGTGTTTTAAAGCATTTATTTGATAGATATGTGGCTCTTTCAGTTGCAGGGAAGAGGTCCAGAGAGGACCAAGAGGCTGGGGGATCTGGAGAACCCCAGAATAAGAAGCTAAAGGAAGGCAAGAATGTGGAGCAGCCATCACCCCCGCTCACACACCCCCATAGGTATGTTGTCCAGATATTATTACTGTAGATATTAACCACTAGATTTGGTTACATACTGTGATATTTTTTGTATGTGTGGTAAGTCATGTGTTGTCTGATTGCAATTGTATCTTTTCCCCATTTTAATTTTATTATTTTTTTTAATCTGTTTGCATTTGAGACAATGTTGCCATTCCTCTATAATCCTGCAGGTAGTTCGCTCTAAACTATTCAGATTGGCTCTAAACTAAACAGATTGACACGCAGCACAGAATTCTGTGTAGTTTTAATAGTAATAATAATATTTAAATCGGGAAGTAGATAATAATAATAATAATATTTATTTATATAGCGCCTTTCCAGAGCTCAAGGACACTTTACAATGAGGGGGAAAAAAAGATAACAGAATTGCAATACACATCGAACCGGCACTTGGGTATTGTGATCTCATATCGTCTGGACCCTTAAAATAGAATGCAAATATAATTCTATAGTGAATGTCAGGGTAAAGACCTGCCCTGTTGTTTTCTGCTGTTCTGGTTTAAAGACCATTCTGTCCTGTGATCTGTTTTCCACCTGTGGGAAATTATTAAATCCATGATTTCTTTATTTTTTAAATTAATTTTATTGATAGCACTTTAACAGGTCCTGGCCTTGTGTGGTAGGCCATGATTTGGTAGCTGGTGCTTAAAACAATGTGTCCCCATAGCGAAAAACCAAAGGCTCTTTGTACCTTTTGGCTCATTATTGGGGAAGACATGCTCATCTGTGACTTCAACGTTCTGGAATAATTTCTGCATTTTGCAACACGCAGTGTTTGTCTTAACGTTTGTCTCCTTGTTTCTAACAATGGTAATGTAAAGTTTGACTTCTGTGACCTTGTCCTTCAGCCCAGTTGATTCTACAGTTTTGGATAGACTTATGGCTCTGGAGAAAATGATGTTGGGCACCCCAGAGAGAGAGAGACTTAAGTTACTCAAAACAGTTGCCCAGTCCCGCAAAGAGATACAGGTTGCTGAATAATACATATTTCTTTATGCATTGTAATAAGTGCGAGATATCTCTGGCTGTGTATTACTCAGGTGACCCTTTGAAACATGTTCTTTACAGAGGTTGAAGGAAAAGCAAAAGGAGCTAGAGGAGAAAGCAGAGATGTTAAACAAACTAACTGGAGGCCAGAATGGACTGACGGATGAAAGGGAGGACACTGGAAGTAGCATATCTCTCTTTAAAACAGATCTGCCTCCCCTCCAGCGGAAACAGTCGGTTACAGCAAAACCTAGAAAACAACAGGCAATTGTCACCCCATTACAAGGTAAGGTCCAAGGGTGGTGGTGATCGGGAGTGTAGTAGAAAATGAACTCTGGATGTAAAGGTTACTTAAAAAATTTAGTTTGTCCAAAAATGTATGCTTTTTTTAAACGTATACCTTGGCCAACAAAGTATTATGTAATGTAGAACAGTAAATACTGGGGGGTGGGTTGGAGGATACTGTAGGAAGACTTGGGGCATTAATAGATGACTTAATACTTTGGCTACGTTAAGTACAGACACCCCTGTCAGCCATTTCTTTTGACATCTTTTGAATAGTGTAGTTACAATAACACCTTCTAAATTTGCTTCGAATTTTGTTTCATGGAGCATTACCCTAAATGTTTATACAGTAAAATGCACCAGAGCTCAATATGGCACACACCAGTAACACCTACATTTAAGGTGGAATGTTCTCTTCTATGTGTACACTGACATTGTAAATTAATCAACACACCTTGAAGTTCAGTCAACCATAACAAGCTATTTTTTAAAACTATTTAAAAAAAATATAGTATGAAATGTGTATATATAAGATTAAAATGTAATAAAATTCTCTGACTTCGGGGCACATGAGTACGCTAAAAATAAGAATTTATTTCTTTATGTATCAGAGCTGATGTTGCACATAGAGATGATTTCCTCTTTTATTGCATGATTGTATCATGTGCATGAACAAGCATTAGTCAAACTACAGGACTTTTGGATTCAAAAATAACCTGGGTCAGAAATACAAATCTGATTTTATATAAGGTCCATCAGAAACACTTGGGCCTGCTTATATCAACTCATCAACTTGCTGTTGTACATCATGTTTCAAGAACCCCATACTTTTTTTTTTTTTTTTGGTTTATTTTATTTTGCTTTTTGTGTCCCCAGTGTCCCAGGTGCAGCCCTTGCAGGATTGTGCTGTGGTCTGCAAGCCTTCACATAGTGCTGACAAGAAGAAAAAGCGCATCAAAACAGAGGTAAGCCCCCCACCCCCAACCCATAATCATTGAATGGGTTTTGTTGTAGATGTAATAGTGTTTTGTTAAAGGTTGTTTATACATTCTTTTTCCCATTTGCACAACATTTAAGAAGTAAAGCTAAACCATATTTTGTCTGTATTACCAGAGAATTTGTGAGGAGTGTAGAAAACTGGAGGAAAAAAAAAAAACTTGTGGGACTTTTTATTGTTCTTACATGATGTGAAATTGCCAAAATGGCAATGATATTTAATGTGATTGTATGATCTATTTTACTGGATGCATTTTATATGAACGTTTAACACTTGAATATGTTAATGCATGTTATCACTCATGAAAATGTGCCAAAAGTGCAGTCTTTTTCTCCCCAATGTTATTAAGCAATGTTGCACAAACAGTCATGCTGTTAAACTGACTATCAGCAAGTCGAGATTAAGTCAAAGGCCACGCTAATATTTGGTACTACTGCATGACTCAGGTTTATGCTGAGGTTAAAACCCTTTGTGTATAAAAGAGAACCCAGGAGACCCAGGGCTTTGTTAGTTTTATTCACCCGTTCCTTTTTACCCCAAGTATGTTTTAGCATGTGCTGCTTCACTATGCGAAAGAGTAAAATAAATCCCAAAATCTCTTAGCCATTCACAGACCATTCGAGTTCAAGACACTGTTTTTGTTGGGGCTCTGAAAGTGCCATGTCTCTTGGGCCCACTGGGAGATGTTGGGGAGGCACGAGGGGCAGGCGACATGAGCAGCTAAACTAAACTGACTAAAGTTTGCAGGCACTTGGGGTTCCTTAATAGAAATTGCTCATTAATCCTCATAAATCCTTGTCAGCAAGAACTGCTATTGAGGGATACCACTGGGCTTGCATTTGTTCATTGATATTTTCCTCACAAGAATCTGCTATCCACTTTGCAGGCTCCAGTTCTTCCTCTGTAGGACATTCAGCCACAAAATGCTTTTGAGAATTTTTGAGGCGGCAGCTAGAGATGATGTGGTGTCTCATCCACATCCAGTTCTGTTGTGCAGTTTACAGTCAAACCCACCCACACAAAAAATGTTGTGCTAGTTATAAAGGCAAAACCATTTTCTGCACCATTGTAACTTATTCATTAATTTTCATTTGCATGGGGCACCAGTCCATTGCAGGGCACAAGCTCTCACACACTCCGGGTAATTTAGAACCACCATTTGAACTACCACTATGTCAGCATGCCACCTGCAAATGTAAATATTAATGTTAAGTATAAGACTTATAATGATGGTGTCAGTAAATCCAGTGATGAATGAAAAATATTCTGCTAAAATAACTAGAAAAAAAAGTAATGGTTTCCTGAATCGCAGACCGTCACGTGAAAATAAATGTTGTATTAAGAAATTAATATAGATTTACTCATGTTTCCATCCCAAAGTGGCCGCTTTTTGTTGGTTTTTGCTCCATCAATAAAAATGGAATACTAAATATCCGAAAACTGTCCAATCAAATTAGTAAACCAGAATTAACTCTTGTTCCAATATTAGCTGGTACCTCTTGAAGGTCCTGTCAGTCTTATAGGTCCTTGTTCAACCTCACACAGGCGTGCTCGAGATTGGACCACAGCTGGTCACTGCAGATGTATTTGTTTTCTTAATTTTTTACTTTGTTCTTTTTGCTCTTTGTCCAGATCTCAGAAGGTAAGGAGAACAGCAAACTGGAATCAGCCTGTGAGTTAGACTGGGAGTCAAGGTTGGACTCGTCAGTATTGGACCAGTCCAAGAAAAAGATTCTCCAGACACTTAACTCGGACTCGCTCAAAGACCTGAAGAGCCTGCAACTCATTGGTGACAAAAAAGCCAAACTTATTATGGGCTGGAGGAAAATTAACGGAGATTTCACACAGGTAGAGGGGGAAAAGATAAAGATTTAACATTGTTTTGAAGCATGAAATTGAGAAATCAGTTGTGGTGTTCCACTATTGTTCTGACTGTTCTCCCCTTGTCTGTTACTAGGTGGAAGATTTAAAGAAAATTGAAGGCATTACAGATAAACGTTTTTCATCTTTTATTAAGGTAAGACTGAAGATTATTCTAAGATGAACACAGGAAGAAATGAAATAAAATTGGTTGCTTTGTATTTAATGTGAAATTAAAATGTTGTATTTTCTTCTCCACAGGCCAACATTCTAAGTGCAATGGGGAAGTGATCGAGTATGGGAATTATACATTTTTGTACATAGTTTTTTTCTTTTTTTTTTGGAGGGGGGGTGTGAGGGTGATTTTTACTTTTGGGGGGAATATTGATGAATTTTTTTTTACTTTTTTTTTTTTTTTACTTTTTTTAAACAAATTTTTTATTTCATGTTGTATTATGTATTTAACTCTGAACATGTGTGGTATGATTTTAAACCTGCTTAATAAAAGCTGCTGCAGAACCACATTGCAGTTGTCAGTTTTATTTGTGCCTGGTTGTCTCATCTTAATAAAACTGACATTTGTATGGAATTTAATCCATGAAAGGCAGAGCATTGCGATGTCCTGTCTATCAGAATCTCATGGTCTCAAAAGAACAATATGCTGATTTGATATCTAGCAATTAAAAAATGGGCAAATCATTGAACAATTATAATACAAGTAATAATACATAAAGGAAAATTCTGTACAATTTTATTATAATTGCCTCTTCTGCCACTTTTATCCTATTACAAAGTATTTTTATTATGATGGGAGTGGGCTCTTCCATGATGACCTTGCTCCAGTTCATAGGCACTGAATGACTTGATGAAACTAGTAAGTTATATGCGATGACTTTCACAGTCACCAGTTTTTAATAATGTTCTGTAGGAGATTTGAGAGTGAAATGTCAAGCCTCGTCATCAAAACACTGAGGGAAGGTTTTCTGTATACATTCATGAATAGAGACATGTACAGTAGAACCTGAGCAGAGGAATACCTTCTACGCATAATGATAAACCCTGACATTTAAAACGAATAACAGTCGAAGTGAATAACATTATCTTGTTACCAGGGCACCTGTCTGTTTGGGAAAGATTATGCAACAAGTGTACAGTCACTTCTCAAAGTAGATGTGTTAAAAGCAGATAAAATGGGCTAGTGTAAAGATCTGAGCAACACTGACACGGGCTAAATTGTGACAGCTAGACCTTGGTCAGAGCATCTCCAAATGATAGGTCTTGTAGGATGTTCCAAGGTATAACCTCTTTTATACAAAAAGTGGCCCAGTGTGATGCTCTGGGCACTGTTCTGCTGGAAAACATTGGGTCCTGGCATTCATGTGGATATTAGTTTGACACGTATCATCTACCTAAACATTGCTGCAGACTAAGTGCACCCTTCGTTTCAATGGTATTCCATAATAGCAGTGACCTTTATCAGCAGGATAATGCGCTACAAACTATAAACATTCAGGAATTGTTTGAGAAGCATAATGAATTAAAGTTGTTGATTAAACCTTCATGTGCTGAAAACATCAAGGTTGATCCATGGAGGTCCCTCCTCACAACTTGCATGATTTGCTGCTAACAGATACCACAGCATACCTTAAGAGAATTTTGTGGACAATGACTTGACTATCAAAGATTCTTTTGGTGGCAAAAGGGGAGCTTAGGCAATATTAGCCAGTTATTTTTAATAGTATTGCTGATTGGTGTATGACTATTAGAACATGCTTGCTACAGCACACAATGTGGGGGCCAGTTCATGTGTGAAAATGATTACTCGTGCTGTCAGAACCACTCTTTTACACATTTTATTCCGGAATATACCTGTGCCATCAGGGAAGATGAAAGTCCATAGTACATGACCATCGTCAGATTATACCACTGCCTCCAGAGACTTGTACAATGATCACCCTGTGGGTTGTACAGTATGTGCTTCCTTTCTTGCCCTGGCAACCTATCGCTCTGGTATTGGGTCAATCTGACTTCGTAAGACCACATGACCTTTTTCATTGCTCCAAAGTATGTTCCCTAGCAAATTTCTTTTTTTTCTTGTATCACTAACGACTGGTTTTCTTATGGCCACACAGTAATTGTCGCAAAGCAGCTTTACACAATCAAAAGAATTAATTAAGTTTGTATGGAATGTGTATGAATCAAAATGGTCAGTTTGTCCCTGGTGAGCAAGCTGAGGGCGACAGTGGCAAGGAAAAACTCTCTGAGATGGTAATAGGAAGAAACCTTGAGAGGAATCAGACTCAACAGGGAACCCATCCTCATTTGGGTGAAACAGATAGCAGGAATTGATCTGCATTCATACTGTGTGTTAGGTGGCAGCCAGTTCAGCATAACAACTGATGTTAATTGATTTTAATATGGAGTCCAGGTAGTTATTGGAGCCTCAGGTAGACTCATAGTAAATTCCAACTATCGAGCGACTGCAGCCAAGTCTAGTACTCAGAGAAACAGCTGTCAACATCAGTCGAGGCTTTATCATGGTTTTTACCATGCCTTAATTAAACATTTAAGTGATCCCTATTAATATTTTTTTCTGACCACAATTTTCCCACAGAGTTGAAGTTTCAACACAGTTCCTGACATGTTGTAATAATGTGTTGGACAGTTCTTAACCCACTTCCAGTCATTTTGTCGTCTTCTTTTAGCTAATCCTGTTGGGGGGTTGCCACAGAGGACCGTTTGTCTCCATATAACTTTGTCTACCACATCCTCCTTTGTCATTCCAACCTCCTGCAGGTCCTCCCTCACCACATCCATAAACCTCCTCTTGAGCCTTCCTCTTTTCCTCCTGCCTGGCAGCTCCATCTATAACATTCTCCTCCTGATATACCCCTCATCCCTCCTCTGCTCATGTCCAAACTATCTTAATCTGGCCTCTCTAACTTTGTCCCCAAACCATCCTATCTGCACTGTCCCTTTAATATACTCATCCCTAATCCTGTCCATTCTTGTAATTCCCAAAGTAAACCACAGCATCTTTAGCTCTTCCACCTCCAGCTCTCCACACCGTACAGGCATTTCAAATCTCCTTGATGCAGCCCAATAATTTGACCCTTCTGAACGTTGAGGGTTCAGATCCTGCTTCAGGTCTGTGTGCGTGGAGTTTGCATGTTATCCCTCCAACAGTCAAAAGACATGTTGGTTAAGCTAAATGGCATTCCCAAATTTCCCAGTATGTCTGCGCAATGGCACCTGATGAATGAATTGTGTCCACTTTTTTTTTTTTTTTTTTTTTACTCCTCAGCAGAAATTATCTTTATTTGATAAAGAGGATATTATGATATCCTCTTTTTTTCCCTTCACAATATGCATTTCCTTCAGTGTTTTTCAAAAAGGGTTCAATTCAGCACAAGCACAGAGTTCTTTACTGGGGTTTCCCTGAGCTCTTGTCCCAAACTGCATCCTACACTATTCATTAACATACCCATGTAGTACACTACCTAGGAAACAAAGAGTCAAATCCAACCTTACAGGTGATACATTTGCTATTGGGTTTGAGATGCCAGAAAAAACTGGCATTGCTGTGGTTATGAATATAATTAATAACACCATATACTTTGATAACTGATCAGGACAAGGAAGCCAGTGCTACACCACATCTCACACACACACACACACACACACACATTGTATTCCTGACATGTGGTTGTACTCACTCTTCCACTCTGAATATTACATATTTAAAAAAAAAATCTGTCTCAGTCACAGCAGGCCCACACACTTGGACTGCATAAACAGTGCGTGTGCTGTGGTGGGGGCACTAATTAGAAAAGGCTGCTTGATAAAGGGAGTATGTGATTTGGGACGTAGCCCTAGTGCCCGCCTGCCCCTCCCGCCCCTTGTTGCTCCCATTCTGTTAGTTGCCTCCCTCGGATGGATGCTGCCTCGGTGCATCTCTCAGTTTCTAATCTGATTAAACGACTATGCGTGTCGGAGAAATACGTGGAGCACGTGGAGGATTTATTTATTTATTTTTAATTCTAGTGCAATTTTACAGCAGCACCAATTAGGCAGAAGGGCGAGCGCGCGCGCGCGTGCACGTGAGAGGCGCTTTAAGTGGAGAATGTGAATGAGGTATGTTTATAATTCTGTTTATAACAATTTATCACTGAGACTGAATAGAGATGGGTAATGTTTATGCATTTTGTTGAATGTGTGCGCTCGCGTGCGTGTGTGTCTGTCTGTCTGTGTGTTTGGAATGGGGGAGGGGGGGGGTTCTTTGTCTTGTTTTGCAACCTGCTAAGGTGAAGCCTACCTGTGCTCTTATTGCCTCCAGTGCCTAATCCTGTTTTTCACACATTGTGCATTATGTACAGTCATATATTATGTATGATTTTTTTTTCATTTTTCATTCAATTTTAATATGATATTGGTCCCATTAGAGATGTTTCTCATTCTGGTTTGCTTCATCATAGAGGCTTTGTGTGTATGTTTTCCCCAATGTTCTCATATCACCAGATTATTATTATTATTATTATTGTTATTATTATAGCCAGATCTCATATGTGCATGCATCAAATGCACTCCCTTGATTATTAAAAAAAAAAAAAGAAAAAAAGCTATGTTAAATATTTTGTTGCACATATTTTTAACACTGAATTTAAATGCATGGCATTAATGAAGGTACAACACACATCATCTGTTATTAACTTGCACCTGATATATTCTAAAGAAAGGGAAAGAAAATGATATGATTTGCTTTCAGCTGTTTTGTTTGTTTGTGTGATGATGATGATGATGATGATGATGCAACTAATTGCACATTTTTAATCCGGTCAGTGTTGATCACGGACAGACTCATATTGTTCCGTCCTGTATTTTAGGTGGCTGTCTTATCCCTGTTCAAATTTCACCGACTGTCATCAATTTGGACGCTCTGTCCTCTTTCTCTATAAAAAATGGACAACCACCAGACACTGACAGACTCGTTGCTTGGACCCCAGGACAGAGAGCCGTCAGGCAGTCAGACTCCAGGCCCTGTTACGATTCAGCCAAGTGAGACAGCCTTCTCTGCACACAAATCTGACTCATTCCCATGCCTGCAACCCCTCTCTTTGCATCAACAAGCCCAGGGAGAGGTACATGAGTCTGGAGAGGCCGTAGTAGTCGTCAAACAGAAGACTGCGAACGGTGGTAGTGTAATCGCTCTTGTTTTGAATGGCATTGCATTGAATGATTCATATTAACCTTGCTGGCAGTGTAAATATGCAATTATGCTTTAATTCATAAATAGCTCACGTAATAATATAAGAAAAACATAGATGATATATAAAAGGCTTGTTTGTCCATTGCGAATGCTGATAGATAATGGTGCAGTAATAAATTATTGCACTGGACTGACCGCGGAAACATTTTGTAGACCTGAAAGCAACAGTGATTTATTATTCAGGGAGCACTTTATGTCAAGGCTGATGGAACCGGTGGTTAACTGTTAAGCCAATATATTGTCCTATAAATAGTTTGCTATTCATTACCAGTGACAATCTATTGTAAGTACCACTGTATACTTGCATAGTTTGTGGTTGGTTGACAGGCTGCTGAGCTTGGCATTTTCATTATTTAGAAGGCTCGGGGGATGTGGTTTATAAGGTCGTTTGGAGTAAAAAGCAAGATTTTTTTTCCCACTGTGGGTGTGTGTGCTTAATGTAATTAATTTTTGCATTCCAATCAAAAATGACCAGAAGATTGTCTTGTCAGGAGCAGGAAGGGAGACGCCGATGGTATAAAACTTTATTAAAGTTACAAAAAGTCAGCATTCCGGAAGGGTCAAATTATTCACCTGGTTCAAGCAAAGAAAACAATGAAGGAGATTTAAAATGATTGGAATTGGATTAGGATCCCTATAACACTTTATTAACACCTGGAAGAAATGTGGTCAGGAAAATATATGAATGAAGAGATCACGTAAATGCTTGGTGAAGTTGCATCATAATGAATTGACTGTAGAAATCACAGCTCTGTGAAAGTAAGAGCATTTCCATACATACACATGAGAACTCATAGGATAGAAACGAAACAGATGTGTAGCCTTAGGAAAACCACCTGTTAGTAAGACTAATCTGAAAAAAGGCTTGAATTTGCTAGGGAGCATAAATTTAGACTTTAGAGCAATGGAAAAAGGTCATGTGATCTAATGAGTCCAGATTGGGCCTATTCCAGAGTGATGTGTAAGTCAGTACTCATCATGCATATTGGCCACTGTACATGCCTCTGGAGGCAGTGTTGTGATCTGGGGTTGCTTTAGTTGCTCAGCTCTAGTCTCAACAACATTATGTGGCAAAAAAAATAAATCAGTTGACAGCCTGAATTGTCACATCTATGAATTTTTTACCCCCTGATGACATAATAAGGACCGTCAATATTAACTCATTAATGCAGGGATTTTGAGCCCCACATAATCTTGGTATTTAAACAATGTGATGTTCATTTATCTTGTGTATCAGATTTGTGATTAAAGGTTTGGGTGGGTCGCAGAAGAATTTTTACATATTAAATTGGGCCGCTTCCTTGTTAAGTTTGGGAATGGCTGGTTTAATCAATCAGTATGTATGTGTGTGTATGTATGTATGTGTGTATCTTGTGAACAGCTTTATCATACCACTGCTATGAAATATGGAAGATACAATACAATATCCATTATTCTGTACTGATGATCAAATCCCCTGTCTCTGACAGCAGGTCATGGAGTATACTCCTCTCCTCCAGAAGCAAAAACCTCAGTTCCCAGACTCTCCTCTCCACCCCGGCGTCATCATTCCTTACCCCATGCACACCCACCTCACTTTGGACGCACGAGAAAGGGTAGCAGATCAAGCTCCATTGCTTACACTGCATTCTCGCCACGGCCTTCAATCTCCCGCCACCCAAGCTTGGCAACCAACCCACCACTGGATCGCTCCAAACCCAAAGATTACCTCATCCTGGCTATTATCGCCTGCTTCTGCCCTGTTTGGCCAATTAACATTGTGGGATTTGTCTACTCTGTCATGGTGAGCAGTGATAGAGAATCATGTTTGTCTTGTTCGGATTAGAATGCATAGATTGTTGGATTGTTGCTATTTTATAATAAGAATAAAATCCAGACATAATCATAGTTATAGTCAGATCTGTATTTTTAAGCTCAGTTTATGTGTGAGGGTGTGAAACCAGTGTGGTTGTCTAGTGTTGATATACATCTAGTGATGTGCACACCTGAACAACACACCTGTAGCATTACAGTCTCCCCTCCACCAGAACCTGTTCCAGCATAATATGAAAGTAAGGTCGAGGAACACATGTGCCATGTGCAGAACCCTGATCCAAACCCCACCGAACACCTTAAATGAAAAGGAGAACCCCAGAATTTCCAGAAAGCTCCCTGTAGCTGCTTAACTGTGCATTGCTTCATTTGTAAAACATGTAGAAGTATCTGCAAGAACAGGTAACTGATATTACTCTCACTTATGTCTATTTATTCACAGTCTCGCAACAGCTTAGAGCAGGGGAATATTGATGGAGCCATACGGCTGGGCCGGGTAGCTAAGCTACTTTCCATCGTGTCGATTGTGGGCGGAGTTTTCATCATTGTGGCATGCGCTGTGAATCTATCAAGTAAGTGAAAAATCCATCTGCGTTCCTTACACTACTCTAAACAATGTGCATTTGTTGGGGAATTTTCTGTGCAATACATTGTGAAATAAAAAAAAGCATACACTGGTAATTCAGCATACTAATTTTATTCGTTCCTGAGGTAAGTTCTTTCATATTGCGAAATTTCATATTGTGAAATGCATTTTTTCATAGAAAATAATGTAAATGCCGATCATCTGTGCCAGCCACCCAAAAATATTACCAGTATTACCAATTTCCAACACTATAACCACGTTTTTACATATAAATCAAAAACGTTAAAAGCAAAACTCAAAGTGCCAAAGGTTTCATCCTTGATAGCATTTTCAGGACCCATGGTGCATGTCTTCACTAAATCTTGCATAAAAATTCTTTTAAAAAACACAAAACAATTTCCACTTTCCACTGATGCAAACAAGTTTTGAATGGCTCCCGGAAGTACGCGCAACCGGAATGTGCGGTTTTAGCTGACTTGGTCGCTCTTACAAAATTTTAGTTCTTAAGGCGAAAATATGCCGATATGTTCGTATGCTGAGGTACTACTGTATTCTTAGATAGATAGATCGATAAATAGATAGAATACTTTATTAATCTCAAAGGGAAATTGGATCGTTACAGGAGCAGTTAACATAATGTACAACAAGGAAGCAGCAAACAAGATTTGCAATAAGGGGGGCGAAAAGTTTACAATTAAGGTGCATTAATGAACAATTAACAATTTAAGGTGCATTAATGATGTAAAAATTGTGTAAACATTTAAAGGGGCTTTAAAGAGGTAGAGAAATGCTATCAAATAATATGAATATGAAAAATATTGCTTCTGTGTAGACGTGCATTATATATACAGGTGGGAAGGAAACTGTACATAAGGTGCACCAGCAAGTAGTAATGGAGAGAATGAACCATCGAGTATATCACCCTGCTATATAACCAAGTATATAACAAAGCAAATACTCGCTGGTCCGTTCTCTTCATTACTACTTGCTGATAGGTGCTACAGTATGAATATGTTTTTAATAGGCCATGCTAATTGACTGTTTGGACTTTTGGAATGATCTCTTAATATTTTGCATATCTCCTTGTGAACATCAAATATTTAGAGCTCCTTAAATATTTAGTACCTTTTTTATTATAATATGCAATGTTATTCAAAAGATTTATTTTTTAACAACATACAAAATACCACTTTACTGAAAGCTTTAAAGCAGGCTGCTACATACATGTGCTAAACCATGTTGATTAATTTTTATTTTTTATTTTTTTACAGTTAATGTGAAATCCTGAGCTGAGCTTTATTACCACAATCTTCACATCAGACCACTGACCAGCAGAACGTGCTTCGGTCTGGCTATCTATCCGTTCCTGTGATCACATGTTTAGCTAGGTGGTTAATAAGTAAGCTGACACCTTGTTCCTCTCTAGCACTCACTAATTAATAATAATAATTATACTAACTCAAGGCTACATTCAACCTGACCACATTCTTCCTCACCACAAGAAATGGAGCAGAAATGCATGAATGTCAGGCTGTTCTAGCGCTTTGATGCTTGTGTCGCAAACGACGAAGCGCTAATTCACGCGCAATCCACCTTATGAGAACATGGGCTGATCACGATGCACGTTACAGATCAGCGCCGAAAATCGCCCTGCGTCATGCAAACCGTTTACAAGAAGCTTTTCACGATATATATACATACGCCTCATAAGTGCTGGGACATTTCCCTCATCATGTGAAGAGGAGAAGAACACGCGACTCACTGGAAGAGTGTAAAACGATACGGCCACGTTGGTAGATTCTGAAACCAGATGTTAATGTTTTAATGTGAAAATGAATGAGGCATTGCTGGAGTAGAAGTTGAAAGATGGCAGCTCGTTAATTTATAAAAGAAAATGTGTAATTGAAACGTTTTTCGATTTTAATTTAGTTTTATACATGTTGAAAATTTTTTATATTTTTTGTCACATTTTTGTCACCATCCTCAACCTGATGTTTAGAAATTACTGTAATGACTAAACTGAATTTATTGTATGTTTTATATGTTGTCAGATCGTCTTATGGTTTGCTTATATGATTTCCTTTTCGATCGACCTGATTATCAGAAATTTTAACTTCAGGATCATTTTTAAACATAGCAGCATAAATATTGCCCTTAGAAAATGCAATAATTCTAGTGGACAAAATTTCACTTCTCTTTATTTATCGGAAAATGAAATATGTAGCCCGTTTGTTTAAAACGTATATATGCAAGTGTTTGCAGAGTTATGGATGGTTTCATAGGACACAATGTTTCCAACAGGTAAAGCACTCGTTGTTGTATATAGACTTTATACGCTGTGATTTTTTTGTACTGAACGGTATTGTGGGATTTACATATAAGCACTGTGTAACCTTTACAAACAGACTTTCATCACTTGTGGACTAACAATGAAAACCTCATGTTTTCCGCATTATATATCGCATTAGCTAGTGATTCAATTATTAACCCTTTCTATACCTGGAGTGGGAATGTCCTGATCCAGTTAATATTAGTGACTTGGTTTTCCAGAAAAATGTATACTGTGGTATTTTTTTTTTAGTTATAATGTTGTAAGTAGTTGTCCACGATAGTTGTCCACTGTAGTTACAGTAAACAGATCATTTTACTTATACCAATAAGGTTATGAGTAGTCACAAAGATGATGAACCGGCTGTATTTTATTTCCACATTTTCAATGTTTTTTTATTTTATTTTATTTTTTTACTTTATTAGAATTATTACTATTGTTTTGTATTTTTTTTAACAAAGCATATAACAAGCATGGCACTTATATTTGCATGGTCTTTTTTGTAAGTCCTGTAGCCTTCGCAGTGTGTATCTAAAGAGAAAAAAGAAATAAACTGCTATAAACATGTTAAGTCTAAGAAGTCATCTCTATTTTGCTCTATCTATTTAGCCAGCTAGCAATCTGGCAAAGAAATCTGGCAGCAAAGTTAGCTAAACAGTTACTGTTAAATCATGAAAAAAAATGTTTACAAGCACTTTGCCTTAATTTTTTTTACACAACTTCTAACTAAAAGTCCAGATTTGGACATGTACTGTATCACTCACACACTTATCATTTAAACCGCTTAACCCTGTATACAGGGTTGTGGTGGGCCTGGAGCCTGTACCAGGAGTCTTCGGGCACAAGGTGGGGTACACCCTGGACGAGATGCCATACACACATACTCATTCACATGTTGCAGGAGATTTTGGATGCATTTCCGGTCCCAAGCCTTGATAAAATGGAAGGGTTGCAGCAGGAAGGGCGTCTGGCGTAAAACCTGTGCCAAGTTGAGTGTGAATCAGATAGTCCACTGTGGCGACCCCTCGACGGGAGCAGCCGAAAGACTAACAATAATCTTGTAAAATTAGCAAAAATCAACATTTTTATTTTACATTTCTGTATTTTTATTTAAAGTGTATCTCTCTGTTTCTGTCTCATTTGGATTCAGAGATTTTTTTTGAGATTTGACTTTTTTTTCTGGGAGGACTGTCAGCTTTTCCTAAAGTGCATAAATGATCAGAATTAGCACTAAGTATTTTTTGTTTGCTGAAGTGTCGATGTCTTAATGTTATTAAGTGGCAGCAGAAGAGGGCAACAGCTTGAATGTATCAATCTGTGTGATGTTAAATGTCTTCGAATGATAAAAGCTAGAAAAAAAACATAGCAGGCTTACACATCAGAGTCCTTTCTGAAATGGAGCGGAAACTCTCCCAGGAGACGTTCATATGAGAGAAGGCATAAACACGAGACAGAGAGAGCAGGAGAAGTGAGGGAAAGAGGAAGAGGTGAGGCTGGCTATTATTGCACAGTGAAGTGTGAGGAGAAAGGACAGGACAGGGAAGGCTGGAGAGAGGAAGGATAGCAAACATCCAGGTGGGAAAAGGGAGTTTTGTTTTGTTATTCATGTGGTGTATGAGTACAATCAAATCTTTTGCTAGAATTAAATATAGATTTATAAAAAATATTTTAGAGATAGCATGGAAGTAAAAAGGAACCACTCTTTGTATGTGTTACATGAGTATCTTGACATCTTTCCTGGTTGGTTATAAAGATGACTTATATATAAACAAGCCCTCTTTATCATATTGAATGACACATCTGAAAAAAATTATAAAATTAACCACATTATAGCGTCTGTTACCAGTTGCGTAAACGATATACGCATCATGTCCCATTCAGATGCCTCCCTCCTGAGATCCTTTGAATGATACACACAGACAGTGTGTGGCTTTGTGGATGGGATCCAGTGTGTGTGTGTGTGAGAGAGAGAGAGAGTTTTTCATTTCACCAGATGTTCATAACAGATGACTTTCTTCTATCCCTGTAATGTAGTGTAGAGTTGTTGTTGTTTATGTTTCTCTTTTGTGCCATGCTGAGGTTGATGAGGGAACAGCTGGTGATGCCTGCTTTAGGTAAGTGATAAAATAAAACTCATGAATGTTTCATAGCACTGAATGTAATGGTAAGTGATTAAAAAGCATGATGTAAAAATTTTAATTGGTTACTTCTGACAAATTACTGTGGTCTAAAAGGAATCAAACACTTTAGGACATGCTGTTATGGAAAAATAAACCAAACTACTTTGTTTTATTCACCAGTACTCTCAATAGTGTTGATAACATCTATTATTATTATTGTTGTAGCGTTTTCGACGCGATCAGGGATTTTGGAGGACGAGTTGGTTGTGTGGTCTCCCCAATGTAAATGGCTAGGGAGCCTTTTATTGAAACAGCACAAGCACTCACACATACAGATCAAGCACGTATACATACCCTCGCATGCCCGTAGCCTCTTAACTGAAACCACTTCCCCAACAGGGTGAACACTTAACCCAACTCTGGCCCAAAACCGGCGGTCGCCAGCCCCGCCCACGCCACATTATCATTATTATATACAGATCAGCCATAACATTGCCCAATATTGTTTTGGTTTCCCTTGGTCATGACATCACAAGACCTCTGGCGTTGTGCTGTTGTGTCTATCTCCAGGACACTAGTGGTGGTTTCTGTTGGTGCGGTGGATTGCGGAGTGGGGTCTCCATCGATCGGACTTGTTCATCCTGTGCATTCCACGGGATTGATAGACTTGATAGACTTTTTAGAATTTTGGGAGACTGGTTTCAGGTACTCCAATATATGAAATGGTAAAGATAGTAAATCTACAAAACAAATATCACTGTTTGTGAGACTACCACTGCAATATCACGTGCAGTTTAGACACGCTATACATCATCAGTGTGCATAATCTGCGCTTAGACACGTGCGAAGCAGCTCGCGAGAAGAGGCGGAGTTTGTCGAAATATGGGTAGGAGAATCAACTCGTCTCGAACACACCCGAAATTTAAATACACCGGAAGTGACGCGAGACGCGGCGCGACGTTTAAACTGGTCTCACAACAAGGAAGTGAGACACAGGAAGAGACCGTTCTGTTGTTGAATTATATTAGGCTGTTGAACTAAACTACAGTCGTAAGTGATTTTTTATTCTTTGTTATTACAAATGAAGTGAGGCGTTAGCTTTAGCAGCGAAGGTACTGAGTTAGATAGGGGTATATCTAGCTATACTGTATTATTCTTATTTGGGCTTTCACTAGTAGACTGGTCTGGTGGGAAAATATGTAGTATAAGACTATGGTATAAAAGTTTAAATTTTTTGTAATTTTATGTAAAAAGTTTAAATCTATTGCATTTTAGATTCATTACATGTAAAGTGTGAAAATATTTCAAACCTTGTTTTTGTTTAAATTTCTATGATTAAAAAACAAAAATCCAGTTCGAAATATAATAAAACAAAAATCCAGTATCTCAAAATATTAGAATTCAACTGTTCAACTGAGAATGACAGAATTAATCTTTACGAAGTCTGCTTTGCAATTAAAACAAACTTGAAGCTTTGAAAGGAGGGTGTTACTTAAAATAATTTTTCTTTCTTGGTTAACCATGGTTATCTGCAAAAAAACGTGCAGCCACCATTGCTTTGCACAAAAAGGCATTCACAGGCAAGGATATTGCTGCAAGTAAGATTGCACTTAAATCATCTATTTATCGGATCATCAAGAATGTCAAGGAGAAAGGTTTAATTGTTGTGAAGAAGGCTTCAGGAGTCCCAAGAAATTCCAGTAAGTGCCAGGACCATGTCCTAAACACTTTCGGAGGATGGCCTACTGTCAAGAAGAGCTGAAAAGAAGCAGTTTGTCTCAATGAAAAACATCAGGAACAGACTGATATTCTGCAAAAGGTACAGGGATTGGACTGCTGAGAACTAGGGTTAAGTCATTTTCCATGGCCTGGAAATTCCTCAGATCTTAATCTAAAACTTGTGGGTGGACAAACAAAAACCCACAAATTCTGACAAACTCCATGTACTGATTATGCAAGAATGGGCTGCCATCAGTCAGGATGTGGCCCAGTGCGAACTGCAGAGGTCTTGGATAAAAAGTCGTCAACACTGCAAATATTGACTTTCTGCATAAACTTAATGTAATTGTCAATAAAATCCATTGTAATTGAAATGCTTGTAATTATACTTCAGTACCACAAAGGAATGTAACATTTGACAAAAAGATCTAAAAAACGCTAAAGCAGCAGACTTTGTGAAAATTTATATTTGTCTCATTCTTAAAACTTTTGACCATGGCTGTATATTCATGTATGCATTCAATATTTGACTGGTGCTCCTTTTGGACGAATTAGTCTACTCCCACAACCGGACATGGCATGGCTGCTGTGGCGTTATTGAAGATCAGGTTGTTTTGATAGCATCCTTAAGCTATTCTCTATTCTAACAGCCCATAGATTCTGTATTGGGTTCACGCCAGTCAACGATATTCAGTCTGTTTTGAAAATGGATGCCCTGCTTGTGATTTGCATGGAGGAAGGGCAGCGTGCTATGATTAGTTTTTGGTGGTCTGAGGGTGTACCTGGTGCCGGAACGACTCACAGAAGAGCATAAACAGAAGTGTTTATATATCTGCAACTAAATTTGGACCGTTACTCTAAGGAAGGTGTAAGTTTCTTAAAGGAAATCATTACTGTTGATGAGACATGGATTCATCACTACGGGTCTGAGAGTAAACGGCTGAGCAGAAACATGCTCAATTGCAGGCTGAGAAAAAGTCCAAAAGTCAACCATCAGCTGGAAAATGTATCCTTACGAGTTTCGGACATTCTCAAGGGCCATTATTGGGAAAATGATCAGAAAACAGGTTCAACAATCAACAGCGCTCATTGTAATGAGACCTTTATTGAAGAGCTGAAGTCTAAGTTTCGGATTAACACAAACCGATATAAGACTTCTATCCAAGGGCATTGTGATCTTCCATGACAAATGCATGTCTACACACTTCTGCCCACACTGTTGAGGCTCTGAAAAAACCTTCGAGGTGTTACAGCATCCTCCCTATAAACCGCATTCCAAATTATTATGCAAATTGGATGTAAGTGTCATAAACATTAAATGTTTAGTTTTTCAATTAAACTCATGGATGGTATTGTGTCTCAGGGCTCTTTGGATCACTGAAATGAATATCAGTGTGATAATTAGTTTGCCAGATGAGCCCAATTAAAGGAAAAGTACTGAAGAAGGTTGTTCCACATTATTAAGCAGGCCACAGGTTTCAAGCAATAT
>JAQMYK010000006.1:5343379-5355063 GCA_030014345.1 Clarias buthupogon
CTGTATATTGTTAATATAGGCTACAGAGTTTCATTTTTTTACAGTTTCGGTTGTTGGTGTGCCTTGTGATTTTTTTCGATTAAAAATGTACCTTGGCTCAAAAAAGGTTGAAAAGCACTGGTTTAGTGGTTAGCTCTGTGGCTTTCCTCCCTCCATGGTTGAGGGTTCAAGTCCTGCCTTTGACCTGTATGCGTGGAGTTTGCAAGGGTGTACTCAGTGGTTAATGTGTTTTCTCCAGTTACTCTGGTTTCCCCCCACAGTCCAAAGACATGCAGATAAGGGTAACTGATGTTCCAAATTGCCCGTTGTGTGTTTGTGTTGAGGGTGTACCCCGCCTAGTGCCCCGAGTCCCCTGGGATAGGCTCCAAGCTTCCCGTGACCCTGGACAGGATAAGCTTTAAACAGAGTGAGTCAGTGAGTGAGTGAGTGAGACTTCCTTAGCAAACACAGATTAATAGCCTCTTGAGACCCAAACGTCCACCTATGAGGACATGAAATTTGATCCCAACTATATTGTCTATTATTCAGTTTAAATCCACAGGTGTAGATGCCAAAACGACAACCCTTATTCGCATTTTTGTTGCTTTGGATCTGGTTTGAACAGGAATACTGTAATCCCCCAATTTATCAATGATTGGACAGATGGACACCCCACAGGGAATATTTGGATGGTACATTGACACAGCTGACAGACTGTGCATGTGTGCATCCAAGATGTCTGGATGCAAAGTCTATTTTATCAAGATTTCCAGCTGATCACAAGGTACTATTGTTTTATATCATGGATTATCATATGCAAATGCCCTTTATTGTCATCAATATTGTGCTAGTGGTGCTAGATTAGCTACTGTACATGTTCAGCCTTCACAAACCTTAAAAAAAATCTTGTCTCCACTGGTTTATTTTCTAGACCATTTTTGGTGGCTCCAGCCTGTAAACAGTGTGTAACCAGTCAGCTGTTCAGACCCTCTTCATGTTCTGCAGGAACATGGTAGTAATCACTTTTTACTTAATCCTGGATTTTCATTGCCAAAGACCAAAGTTGCAAAGCCTTCTGCTGTCTGAATCTGGTCCATTACCTTCCTCCAACTCAAGATGAGAGAAAAAAGACTTGGTATTCTCATTTAAATTCAGCAGCATAATGATGAGTCAGTCTTAATCTCTTCGTCAGAAATAGACCCTTGGCACTGATTTGTAAGACAAAATGGCTAATTATAGCACACTTCTTTTTTTTTTTTTTAAATGTCACTTCTCACTGCTTTGCTTAAGCCAACACAAGACAGCGACAGTACTGGGATGCTTCTTGAGGACGGTAATGCAAATTAATGACGCTTATCAAAGCTGTTATTGTTTCTTCTATGATGAACAACAGATTCTTAGATTGATTTATATATTTTTTTTATACCAGTGTCTAAATCAATTCATAGCTGCTAGACTTACATAGGATCTTCTTGATTGCTCAGTTCAGGTATGTAATAAGCATGAGGGAGCATATAAGGATATAGATTATTGATAATTAAGCATTGTTTCAGAGAAATGGTTGATGCATAATATATAGTATCATGACATTTACGGCACAAAACAAGTCACTGATTGGATTGTAGAATGTACAGTGATCAGTGTGGGGATTTGCAGGTTAAGAAAGCTTAGCAGGTTTAATGTTATGACGTCACCTTAATTAGCAGTCGCTTTGATCTCTTCAGCCTGTAAGCCTCCGTAGTCTTTCAGCTTGACTGAGGAGGCCAGGAGCCTTTTTTGTGCTTTATGTAGAGCTACAGTGTAGGATGCAGCTGGGTGAAGAAAGTATTTGTTCCTGATCTCCTTCTAGCTTTTCTGTAGGTGATGCATCTCCTTTAAGGACGTCCTTCCAATCACACACCTGATACAAGATGGCAGACAAGGAGAGTGTGGAAAAATACTTGGAGAATAACCCACAGTTTGCAAAAGAGTATTTTGACAATAAGGTGAGGCCTGAAGTCATCACTGCTGCTTTTTCAGAGAAGCTCGAGATCACAGATCCGTCCTCCTACAAGGATGTCACGCAGATCCAGGAGGCTACCATCATATTTGACCTGGTCAGGGAAATACAGAGTGAGTCCGTCATGGAGAAGAGCTTGCACAGGGTCCTCCAGAGGATATCTTTGCTAGTGAATGCAGATCGATGCAGCTATTTTATATGTCGAGCTAGAAATGGAATCCCAGAGCTCGCCACGTGTCTTTTCGATGTTACTCCTACCTCCACATATGAAAGTAATTTGGTCAGCCCGTTGTCTGAAATTGTGTTCCCTACTGACATCGGCATAGTCGGGCAAATATCCACAAGCAAAAAGGGAGTTAACATACCTGATGTGAAGCAGGTGAGTGCATGATATTGAGAGGTTAACAGATCATTGGTAAATATGTTTTAATGTGTAGAATAAAAAATATTTGGCCAAACACAGCGGCTTACTATTTGTGTCAGACCAGAAAAAAAATCCAATAATTACCCCTTTGTTTCGTGTTTAAGAATACAAGCATGTGAGCACCTACACACAAAAAAGAAAACGTTTAAAATGATCTTCAGGAGATATTTGTCCTGTTTAAGGCTTTGCATCACAGAACTATTCAAAAAAGCTAAACCCTTAAAAAAACCATGTAGCATAGATTCGTCTTTTATTTTATTTTATACTATTTTAGTTACTGTTCTCACAAACTGTTCTGTACAAAAAACATGTTGTGTTTCACAGAAAAATGAGAGAATCCTAATTTTCCATGAAAGGTGCCATAATGATATAATTAGTTTTTCTGTTCAGATTTATTAAATTAGTTTCATATAGAAGTGTCACAAAGATAAAAACATTTTAGAGAAGTGTTATTTACACCATTAAATAATGCTACATGCACAAAGCCAAAAAGGTTTGAGCCCACAGACAACAAGTGAACATAAATATCACCACTAGAGCTTAACAGGCAGAAGTAGAAATTAATACTCAGTCTGCAATTTTACTCAAGCATAATTATGTAAATTAGATGTTGGATAGATTAATGAGGCATATAAAAAAACAGTTTTTTTCCCCCCATAGGTATTTAGGCCAGTGATTTTAATTGTGGTCTTCAATAGATGTATTAATTATTATAGATTTCCATAATTACCACTAGCTTATATTTTACCAAAGGTGAAATTATCATGGTGGCGGCACAGTGGTGTAGTGTTTAGCACTATCGCCTTGCACCTCCAGGGTCCAGGCTCGATTCCTGTCTCTGTGTGCATGGAGTTTGCATGTTCTCCCCGTGCTTGGTGGGTTTCCTCCTGGTACTCCGTTTTCCTCCCACAGTCCAAAGATATGCAGGTTAGGCTAATTGCCGTTCCCAAATTGCCCGGAGTGTGTGTATGTGTGTGTGCATCCTGTGATGGATGGGCACCCTGTCCATGGTGTGCCCTAAGCCTCCTGGAATAGGCTCCAGGTCCCTGTGACCCTGAATACAGGATAAAGTGGTATAGAAGATGAGTGAGTTAGTGAGTTTTCATGATACAACATAACTAAAATCAGAAATTATTCATATCAGAAAATATAAATTTTCTTTCATTACTCTTTCCTCCATGTATTTTACTGATATTCAGACAAAACATAACTGACTTATCTGATGATCATGAAGATATTCTTCTTCTTCTTTTTTCAATTTTAAAAAGAACTCCCGTTTTAGTGACTTTGTAGACAACCAGACAGGCTACACAACCAAAAACATATTGGCTGCTCCCATTGTGAGTGGAAAGGATGTGCTCGGAGTCATCATGGCAATAAACAAAGTCGGAGCAACAGAATTCTCCAAAGCAGACGAAAATGTAAGTGTAAATAGCTTGGGCAATAAACTCTGGACAATCAATCCAGCACAAATAGCAGATTACAAAACATTTATATTACATTCACCTTCATTTATTTGCCATATAATGTTATCCAAAATAATGCAGAATAATAATTCTTGTAGCATCTAGCTTTTAGAGTTTAACAGAGCTATAAGACTGACTATACAGAAGTGCAAGAATATGAATAGGAAGAACTGAAGGACACTTAGCTAAACTTGGGCACAAATAGTACTATAACAAGCAGTAGGTGGGTCATTCTGCAAATTAGAAGGCTAACTTGGAGTTATTGTAAAATACCAAAAAATATAGTTGCTTACTAAAATTCCAGACATATAGCAGCCTTTTCTTGACATACTGCTACAGTTGCACCATTTAGCCGCATACTTCAGAAATGCTTCAACGTGCTCTCTCTATTTTAGTACAGTTTTAATACCTATTACTTGATTTTAATTCATTTTCTGTCGCGACCTATAAAACAAACTATTAAAACATACTTTCTGCTCTCTCCAAGCTCTTCAACAAGTACCTAAACTTTGCCTCAGTCATTGTTCTTCAGCATTACACCAATTACATGTGGAATGTAGAATCCAGAAGAAGTCAGGTAACTCATCAGTGGACAAGAGCATTCTGTAATTTTGCCATGTTTAAAGCCAATGGCAAGGCCGCATGGGCGCTGTTCTTTTACCTGTACTGCAGGTTCTTCTCTGGTCTGCCAGCAAAGTATTTGAAGAGTTGACAGACATTGAGAGACAGTTTCACAAAGTTTTGTACACTGTGAGGACCTACCTGCAGTGCGATAGGTACTCTGTGGGGCTACTGGATATGACCAAAGAGAAGGTACTTTGATCATTTATGTTAGACACACATCACTCACTCACGAAAATAACCTTTCTAACATTATCCCATTCTTTCCATATCCTTATCACTCAATCATTGGTGTTGCTCTGGATTAGGAATTCTATGATGAATGGCCAATTAAACTAGGAGACGTGGAAGCGTACAAGGGGCCCAAGACACCTGATGGCAGGGTAACTCATTTCACTACCAATTTTATTTTATCTGATTTAAAATAGCTAAGCATGGACTCAGACAGTCAATATGACTGATATGATTCCTCACATGCTTCACAGGAAATCAACTTCTATAAAATCATTGATTATCTTTTAGAAGCTAAGGAGGAAATCAAAGTCATACCGTAAGTACCATTTGCATGCTAATAAAGCCACTGTGTCCACATGTTTGGATTGCATACTAAACTGCTTGCATTTTATTTTCTTGGCAGGGGACCGCCTGCCGATCACTGGGCTCTTGTTAGTGGACTCCCCACCTACGTAGCTGAAAATGGCTTTGTAAGTTTTATTCCTTTAAAATAATACCCTTGTGCACATTTTAAAAAAGGTCAAGCAACCATCCATAAGACTTGGCAGTCTGCGGCTGTAAATATCAGATTCAGATTTATGTGTTAGCCTTTGGTGTATAGTGGTAAAGTGAATTTGTTTTGTACAATGAAAAAATATTACTTGTCTGTTTGCAGATTTGTAACATGATGAATGTTGCTGCAGATGAATACTTCACGTTCCAGGTATGGTGCACAAAACAGTCTTATTCCCCAACACTATTACAGGATATACCAGTGATTACAGCTCTGGAAACAAATAAAAGATCACTGCAATTTACTCCAGAAAACTTCTGAAGTGCACCTGTAAGAAAAAAAACATAAGAAACTGATTATTTTGTGGTGGTCTCTTTTTTTTCCAGTGCTGTATATTGTAATATTATCATATTATTAGCTATGTTTAATAATAATGACTATAACGCGTATGACTGCATTTTCAATACAAGAACATATAAAGATGGTTGAAAAATTAAAAGAAAAACTTAAGATCCCTTTTATGCCTTGGGGGCATTTATTTATTTTTGCTGGCATGTTTTGGATGCTCTTTTTCAACTAGAAAGCAAAGCTCGTGTCAATAAATTGGGGAAATGGTAATTCAGTGGTTAAGACATTGGACTATTGATTGGATAGTTTCAAACCCCAGCATCACCAAGTTGCCACTGTTGAGCCCTTGAGCAAGACGCTTCAACTGCTTGGATGTATAAAAAGATAAAAATGCAAGTCATTCTGGAGTGTGCCAAATGCCAAAAGTGCAAAGATATTCCCATGGATCACTTTAATTCCATCACAAATTATTTCTATCCTGTTTCGAGTATCTCATCCAGGATGACTTCACTCCTATTCACAGGACACTATAGAGCTTAATGATTCATGTGATTATAAAGAATTCACAAGACATTGGCAGGTGTGTTGTGGTGCCTGGCACCAGACATTTGCCAGTAGATCCAATAAGTGCTGGCCAATGTCTGGTGCCAGGCACTACAACACACTGGCCAATGTCTTGTGAATTCTTTATATAAGTGAATTCTTTATGATCTGGGATCATCCCATGAATGCACGGTTGCTTTGAGATCTGGGAAATTTGGAGGGCTGAAGTCTATCCCAAGAGACAGGGATAGATGGGTTGCCAATTCATCGCAGGCACTTTGGTGTCCTAGTGCCTATTTATCATAGCCAGCATTGAATTTTATAGTGATTTGTGGTGCATTGGGCTTTCTCTGGGATCTGCCCGGACAGATGGGCCTGGGTGAGCCTTGGGCATTTATGATCCTGTCACCAGCATAGCTGGTGATCAATTTTACTCACCTCGCCTGTCAGTTGTCATTATGTTATGGCTGATCGGTGTAATAATATGTGGTCTGCTCCTCCATAATTAATTCATTTATTTATCTTCACCAACAACTTTATACTGGCCAGGGAAATGCTGGATCTTGAGCCACACTAGGAATAAGGCAGAAATACACTCTTACTAAGACACCATTCAAGTAGCATGTTGATAACAGTTTACATATATTCTTATATTCAATTCTATATTCAGCTAGACATATTCTTCCCACAAATGTACCAAAAGTCTTGACATTGCCCATCTTAAACTTTCCACATTACCATCAAGCCTGATATCACCGTTTAATGCATGTAATTTTAGCAATTTTCATATCTGTCTGTTTATATTGACCTCAGAAAACAGCAGTGGATGATACAGGCTTTGTCATCAAGAACGTCTTGTCTCTTCCAATTGTTAACAAAAAAGAGGAAATCGTAGGTGTGGCCACGTTCTTCAACCGAAAAGATGGCAAGCCGTTTGAAGAGCAAGATGAGCAGATCACTGAGGTGAGACAGCCACAACTGTTACTGTTCAATTCGTTTAATGCTTTAGACACTCCTAGATAAAGGGCTGTGTTTGAGCTTTTATGTTACAAGCTTCCTCTCACATAGGCCCTCACACAATTCCTGGGATGGTCTGTGCTCAACTGTGACACCTATGATAAGCTGAACAGAATGGAGTGGAAGAAAGAGATTGCTCAGGAGATGGTTCTGTATCAAACCAGAGCAACCCTGATCGAGGTCCAGGAGATCCTGGTGAGCTCACTACATTATAAATGTATACTACATTTATATATCTTTTTTCAGTATAGATGAGCATTAATATCTCACATGCTCTGTTCATGTCTTTCAGAACACAAGGGAGAAGTTGAACAAAGAACCAGAGGAGTGTGATCAAAAAGAAATGTACAAACTCTTGGTAAGCCTATAGACAATTATATGTACATAATTAGTCAACCGTTTCTCATCAGCATGGAAATAAGGATGTTGTCTGATGCTGGACTTACCTTATCACACATGCTCCTGAACAGAGGGCAAACATACCTGAAGCCAAGGACGTTGAACTGTTAGAGTTCCACTTCAGTGACTTTCCTCTCTCTGAAGTCGACCTTATAAAGTGTGGTATCCGCTGCTTCTTTGAACTTGGTGTGGTGGAGAAGTTTAAAGTTCCTCCAGAGGTCAGACACATTTTTCCCTTATTTGAATTTCCAGATAAAGCACCACTTAATTTTACCACTTAAACAAATGACAAATTGCATATTTTCTATTATGTGAACAGGCTATATGTATAATCAGCAGTTAAAAGTGTAATATTATTGTAAATACCGATATACAACTATCAGTCACAAAATTATGACCATCTGCCTAGTATTAAATTTGCAGCAATTTGAGCTACAGTCGCTCTTCAATTGGATCGGGCTATATGGGCCAGCCTTCACTCCCCACATGCATCAGTGAGCCTTGGTCACTCATCACTGTCACTTTTTCTGGTTTTCCTTCCTGACCAGTGCAGACCTGGAAAATTCAGCAAGAGCTGCAGTTTTGGAGTTTCTCTGATCCAGTTAAAGAGCCATCACAATTTGACAGTTTTCAACGTCAATTAAATTCTTCGCCCATTTTTTCTGCTTCCAACACATCAACTTTAGGGACAAAATGTTCAATAATGCATATTACTGTACTGTATATCCCACTCTCTTCCAGCCACCACTGTAATGAAATATTATAACTGTGGCTACTTTGATAAGGGGTCAAATTGTGAAAACCGGTGAGCAGGGTGATGCTGAAAATCTTAGTGCTGGTTCACGTAGAAAGATGTCAGAACACGCAGTGCATCTCTGTTTTGGTTGCAGTAGAGGGGACCTACCCAATATTAGGCAGATGATCATAATGTTATGGCTGATTGGTATAATGGATAAATTATATATAACAGATCTGTGAGATATAACATCTGTGAGTCTTTAGAATAAAAATTTTACTAGTGATGTAATATATTTCCCAAAACTTACCTCAGGTTCTAACCAGATGGATGTACACAGTCAGGAAGGGTTACAGAGACATTACTTACCATAACTGGAGGCATGGCTTCAACGTGGGACAAACCATGTTTTGTTTACTGCAGGTAGGAAATTTTATTCAGTTTCAGTATTGGAAGTGGAATCTGTATTCCACTTCCCCATAATTTTCATGATTTTTTTTTAAATGCACGTTGATGCTACGAATCTCCCATCCAACCACAACCCGAAAGAGCTCTGTTGGATTAAGTCCACTGAAGTACACTGAACTCTTTGTCAGGAGAATGGAACTAGTTTCAGATGACCTGCATTTTCCGACATGGTGCATTATTATGCTGGAATTAGCCAATTTAAAAATGGGTAAATTCTGACCCTGAAGGGATAACAGATGTTCAACATCAATACTCAAACAGGTTATGGCATTCATGCTTGACTGGTAGTGGCCCATATGCTGGATCTGTGTTGTTGTTGTTGGTCTTTTGGCTGCTCCCGACAAGGGGTCGCCACAGCAGAATATCCAGTCCGCACAACAACTTGGCACTGATCTGGCTATTAAAAGCTGGTTGGCCATTTAAGCATACTGTTGATGCTTAAATTCCGAACCATGTCACAAAAGAAATCAGACCCATAGCCTGTATATAACTGGACAAATCCTCTATGACATCACCCATATGTTTTCTGAAGAGCGTTTTTGAAGCTCAACTCCATATCCATATCAGGAGGACTCCACCTACACCCTGGTTAACCCATAAATGAACAAACGGGTTGAACACAACTACTTATCTATGTTACCAAAAGCTATCTTATATTTAGCTTAGCTAAATGTTAATTTATATGCTAAAGGCAAGGCAAGTCAAGTTTATTTGTATAGCACATTTCATACACAATGATAATTCAAAGTGCTTTACATAAAAGAGAAAAACAATAATCATAAGAAATAGAAAATAATAGCACTAATACTTTTAAAATTATATAAATTTGATTTAAAATAAAAAATAAAAACAGTTTGTAGTGGCACTTTTGAAAACTATTTAAAGAACCAAAATAAAACAGTTGAAAATATAAGAAACATAAAATACAGTGCAGTCAGTTCGGACGTAGCACAGTGCTCATTCAATAAATGCACAGCTAAACAGATGCGTTTTAAGTCTAGAAAAGTTACTTTGCATTTGATACCCTACACCTACATCTATACCCAACAGTTTCAAGATCTACACAGCCGAGAAGTCCACAGATTCCAGTTAGTTGGTTAGCTAAAGTGGTGCATGGCAGACAGCTAGTGGTTTGACACCTGCAATGCAGCTGTCACTCGAATCAGTCATGCCCCTAATTATGCATAATTTTACGGTCTAATGTAGTGTTAACAGATTCACCATATTCAATTGTCAAAAATGGAAAATATAGCTTGGGGGTGGGAGGAGGGTCTATGCAGATTGATTGATTAATTTTTGAAGCCAGCTATTGGTCAATCTAGGTACTGCACATTTTGGCCCTTCCACTTTGGACTTTTTTTTTTTTTTCAGAACCGGAAGTTGTCCCGTTAGGCAAAAATTATTTATTAAAATTATTTATTTTCGCTTGGTCAGTATTTCACTAACAGAAACACCACGGACGTAATATTTTTGTTTTTCACACCATTATGGGTAACCCTAGAGACTGTTGATGTCTAAAGATCAAAAGTAGCAGAAATCTTCAAACTAGTCTGTCTGGCACAAACAAACATGCCACAGTCATTGCGATAACACTGTCCCCATACTGATGTATAGCAAAAACATTAACTACAGCTCTTGACCTATAATTGCATGATTTTCTGATTTGCACGATCAATTGCACGATTGGCTTGAATTTCAAATATTCCTATCGCCCTGTGAGCAAAGTGGATACTGGTTTGTTATTCCTGATGTGTATCTTTGGCATAAAATCATTTAAATAAATCATTTAAGTAAGCGTTTGTTTCTAAAAAAAGAAAGAGATTAGACATGTCATGCTGCATCAGTCATCTAGCCCTCAGGACGCTGTGAACTTCCTGAATATCAGGCCAGAGTTGACTTTGATCCTTTTAAACATGTGGTCTTCCCAGTAGGTACAAGTTCGCAAAAGAATTCAGAGTGAGTACATGAGAAAGACAAGCACATGTGTACACAAATGATAACTGGACATTGTCACCCTGATGTAGCTACCAAATAAACAAGTTGTATTTATTTGTTACCTTTGCCAACTATTTTACCTCCACTGACTCTCTGCACTGTCATATAGTCCCTTCTTATTTGTCCTTTCCAAACAGACTGGAAAACTGAGAAAGTACTACTCAGACCTTGATGCCTTTGCAATGGTGGCGGCTGCTTTTTGCCATGATATTGACCACAGAGGGACCAACAACCTCTATCAGACCAAGTATGGAATTGGATGATCTTTAATTCACAAAATCTGTTGCATATTCACTCATATTCTTTTCATTTCCATTGCAGGAGTGCTTCACCTTTGGCCAAACTTCATGGTTCCTCTATTCTGGAAAGACACCATCTGGAATATAGCAAGACTCTTATGGGAGACGAGGTTTCAATTAAATTTTATTTGTATAGCGCTTTTAACAATTGTCATTGTCGCGAAGCAACTTTACACAATCAAAAGAAATGAAATCAAGAGGTTTGGAAACATACAGTTTGTTTTAGCAATGTAAAGACTATGCAGAGTACAGTATATGTACGCTTTTCAAAAGTTATATGTATTTTCAAAAGTTTGTGGACACATGACCATCTGACCATCATTGAACCATCATTGAACCATCATTTCTTTGCTGATACAAAAACCTCCAGTCTTTTAGGGTGGCTGATTGCCTGATTGCCTGATTGCACATTCAGCCACAAGAGCATTGCTTTTAGTATAAAGTCAGGGCTTTAGTGGCATTGAGGTCAGGATTCTGTGCACACCCTGGCACATCATGTCTTCGTGGGCCAGGCACTGTCATGGTAGAACATGGTCCAGCGAAGGGAATTTGTAACACTACATTATACAATGGAATCCTATACAAATGTGTGCCACCAACTTTGTGGCAATAGTTTGTGGAGGGAAAAACCCCACATTTCAGGTGTCTCTATGATTTTGGCCA
>JAQMYK010000006.1:5355163-5367519 GCA_030014345.1 Clarias buthupogon
CCCCCCCCCCCCCCCCCCCCCCCCCCCCCCCCCCCCCCCCCCCCCCCCCCCCCCCCCCCCCCCCCCCCCACGACACATTTCAGGTGTCTATAATTGTGGCCATATAGTGTACGTAAGCATGATCTATTTAACTGTTTTGTTTTCTTTGGTCTACAGGACCTAAACATTTTCCAGAATCTACAAAAACGCCAGTTTGAAACAGTGCAGCATTTACATGATGTCTGCATCATTGCCACTGATCTGGCTTTGTATTTCAAGTAGGTCTTGCTCCTCTGAATTGCATCAATCCTTAAAAAAAAAAAGTCTGTCTGAACGCTGTGCTATTTCTATACCTTACAGAAAAAGAACAATGTTCCAGAAGATTGTTGATGCCACAGAACCAATGGCTGATGAGAAGGAAGCCATTAACTATGTAGCCAACAATCCTGTTAGGAAAGAAATCATTATGTAAATAGCATTACCAAATATTCATTATTTAAATAATTTTTAAAAAGTATCATGTTTAACATGTAGTCATTATTTTGTTCTCTCTGGTTGGATACAGGGCAATGATGATGACTGGCTGTGACCTGTCTGCCATCACAAAACCATGGGAGGTCCAAAGCAAGGCATGTTGCTGACAATTTAACATAGAACTAGTCTACTTGACCTGTCAAGCAGCTTTTTATATAGTGTTTTCGTTTCTGCTGAAGGTAGCTCTGATGGTAGCTGCTGAATTCTGGGAGCAGGGAGACCTAGAGAGATCTGTACTTGAGCAAGAACCTATCGTGAGTAATTGGAATGTGTTCTCTGATCTCATTTTTAATATTTACATAAACCATATATATAGCTCAATCGTGATAGTTTATCTAGGTCTTGTCCAGCAGCTAACTATGTTTTTATTTTGTTGGGGAAATCTTTCTTCAGCCCATGATGGACAGGAGGAAAGCAGACGAGCTTCCAAAGATGCAATGTGGCTTCATAGATTTTGTCTGCTCATTTGTGTACAAGGTGATTCTTTTTTCTGTGCATTCAGCTGTAAAGATGAGGATTTGGGCCACCATAAAAAAAAATTGAGTTCTGACTTTTTTTCTTGGAATTCTGACTCTAATCTAAACTTTATCTCAGAATTCTGAGTTTAAATCTAGATTAGATTAGAGACAGAATTCCAAGAAGAAGAAAAAAAATCGCAAAACTTTTACCTTTTCTCCTTGGGATTCAGACTTTAATTTCAGAATTCAGAATTTTATTTTTAGGAACTTTATTCTTAGAATTCTGCCTTTTCTTGACTCAGAATTCTGACTTTAGTTTAAAGTCAGAATTCTGAGGAAAAAAAGTAAGAACTCAAATATCTTTTTATGGTGGCCCTAATCCACTTCCAAAGTATATTTTAGTACTTGCAAGCTAAATTTTGAAAGAAGATTTTGAAAGGCAAAACATGTCTTTTGCTCATGCAGGAATTTTCAAGATTCCATAAGGAGATTACTCCCATGTTTGATGGTCTGAACAACAACAAAGCCCACTGGAAAGAGCTGGCTGATGCATATCAAGCCAAACTGGATGCCATTGAGAATGAAAAGAAGAAAGTGGAGGAAGCAAAAGGTCTGTTTAAAGCCACTGATAAACATGGTTCTCGTAGATGCAATGAACTTTGGACATTAACCCATCATGTTAACAGGATACCTATGCTTTTAAGGATTTACATAAAAAAATCAAACAGCTGTAAAATACTTTCAATCAAGAGACTTGCAATTTTTTGCTCTAAACTTAACAATTTTTTTTCTTTTTCAGTACCAGAAGTTACTGAAGGAGGGAAGTCAAAAACGTGCACCATATTTTAGCAAAAACATCTGGACATGAACCTGATCAACCAGTTACAAATGACAGCAGATGGAAGTTCTTTGTTTTTTCAGACCTCTGGATTCAGCATTTTTCATTGCCCCCCCTCTCCCCTTTCTTTAATCCGCTGATGAAAAACTGATAAAAAGGGCTGGTTTTGAAAAACAACTTCTTGTGAAAGGGGTGTCAACGCAGAACACCAGCAAAACTTATGTATTTATGAATGTAATGTACAGTATGGTCATCGTTTTGTTGTATTAATAGTTCTAAACTAAGATGGACAGATTTTATTTCTTCCAATAACAGCTGCAGTATAGCAGCTTAAATAATTACAAATGTGATAATTAAGAGCTTGAATTAAAGAAAATCTGTTGATAATACTTGATTAGAGATTAGAAAATTTCTATTAAAAGTATATATATATTTATATGAAATACATGTATTTATTCATTTAAACTGGGTGAACCAGTGTTTTTTTGTTTGTTTTTTTGGGTGGTGTGGATACTTTTTTAAAATTACTTACCATGACTTACAGTAGGGTTTAAGGATGGAACTTGACTGATGTTAGTGAAACATTTTGACGGGTTACTTCAGTTTGTTACAGAAGGCCTGACAGTTCCTATTGATTCATAATGCACTATGAAGGGTGTTAATGTGCAATTGGCTCTATTTAAAGCACATCTACACTGATTGAGCTAAATGGTCTTGCACAGTACACATATATGGTTTATGATCTGGCCTTTTACATGGACATTCTGAACGTGGTAATAAAAAGCTGCATAGGATCGATCAAGTACAGACAGAATTTAAATGTTAAAAATGTTTAGGGCCTGACTAGAATGTTGTGTTCATTCTTAAAGTTTCTGTTTCTACAAAACAGATAATAAGAGTAAAACCTGTGTTATATAAGTGTGAGCCAGGTCAGATCCAAGATTACACCTACAGTGCAGTAGTACTTTGTGCAGACATTACTAGGTCTAAAAACATATATTTAATCTCATTGCCCATAATATCAGAAACCTGCCTGGTTATGCAACATACATACCTTCATGATAAATCTATATAAACCTTGAATCTAATCACATGCCAATGCTGCTTCTTTTAATCTTAAAGGCCTTTAATATGTTTGCTAAAATGCTTCAAACATCACTACTTTTAATACCCCTTAAACCAGACCTGACAGAACTAAAGATCAACCAATGTAATGTTGAAAGAGAGAATTTCTATCTAGCATCCTCTTACCTCACAGACTTCCATGTGTATAAGCTGCTTTAAAATATAAGGGTAATAAACAAGTGAACTCATGGTTCAAAGATCTCCAGTGTCCTGAAGATCCACTCATCCAACTCCGTCATCTATTCCTGTCAGGTTCTTTAGAGGACACGAGGAGAACTTAGAGGACATGGGTCATCTCTATCATCTCTGGGATTATCTAGTAAAGCTGGATCATCTCACAGTAAAGAGGCTCAGGTGGCTGGTGGCCATGAATAGTGACGGCTTGTTTCAGTCAAATCCTGAAACTTTCTTATCTTAAAGGTCAGACCTGCTATTCAAATCACAAGTCATTACAGATCGAAGAAGAAATGGTTTATTTGGTGTCATTCTCATTATTAAGCTGACAGAATATTCACCCTCTGATGTGTTTGTTAGAGCACAAGTGATAACTAAGGCCTGTGAGGACACAGTGTCCTTCACTGTTTAGTCTGTGAGAGAAATATTTGATATACTGCATAATGGATTGGCCCTTTACTATTTTTCAAACAGACAGCTACCAATCATTCAAATAAAAATAACATTCAACATATGATATTAGTAACATGTTGTATTGATCATACAAGTCACATAATTGCTTAAAGCAGTTATTAAAGTTATTAAGTTATGAGTTATTAAATCTGCTGCAACAGACAACACTACAGTATATTACTACTCGGCTGTAAAGTTTGACACATTGAACCGTGAATCTTGTATAGCTGTTTATCTCAATTTATATAATTCCTTGAACAATGTAAACACTTGTAAACAATGAGCATTTTTATTCACTCTGTACAAAAGCATTTTTATTGCTTTTGTACATTTTCACTGGTGAGCCAGCCAGGTGGGCGACGTCAACAATCTTTTGGATGGCCGGCTGAGTCCCTTGCTCATAGAAACATATCCTCAAAGTAATCATCAAACTCCTCTTCCCTGAAAAAAGAGACACAAATCGCTCTTGTGATGGTCTTTACAATTTACATCTAAGCTTCCTACATAAAACGCCAGAATTATAAGAACTCTATGAAAATGACCAAAATAAAAGGTCTCAACTAAATAGAATGCACAATGAATGATGTACATTAAGGATATATATATATATTTTTTATTTTTTTTAACTTTTTTTATGATGACACCCTACAATTCATATTCATATTTATAGAGGTTTTCCCCTGTTAGGAAAAAAAAAGACTCTTCCTGTAGTGTCTAACATCGGAGACACATGAATAGGATGTGTTTCTAAAATGTAAATGGATATTCAAAGCAAGCTTGGGTGCCATCTCTAATTTTTTTACTTGCTTTTACATGTGTGTAAGTAAGTTATAAACGCAAAATCACACTTTCTATATGCCATGAAATTTATCAACCATCATAACCTACAAATACCTTATTACTGTGCAAGCTGGAGGGACACAGCAAAGTGTTTGTTCAGTACTGTGCAAAGGTCCTGAGCCACCTTTCATTTCTTCGATTTAAATTAAATGATGTAGATTAAATTAAAGAAATGTGTTCAAACGTTTTACTGTGGCAGGCTGCAAAGTGTCTAAAGATTTAAAAATTGGTTGTTTATGTTTACTGGTTGTATCTTAGCAGCAACCTCATTTCCCCTCTAGTTTGTTCCATCCACTCAGCATCACCAGTATACTTATCGGTGGCTTGTTCATCTGTCATCATCTGTACCTGTATTAGAGTGTTGTTTTTTATGCTTGGATGATTCATAGGTCACTGTGTGGCTAACAATCAAAAGGCATTCCTCTGAAACTGTTTATGTACAAGGAATGAGAGTTTATGTACACTGAATATCAGAGACAAAAAGATCCTTCAGGAAGCCTGGAGAATTATTCCTCAGCACTACATTAAAGAAATACAAGAAGCCTGGTAATTTGGACGCAAAATATGAATAAATAAAGAGTGGCTCAAGACCTTTGAACAGTACAATACCTTAAAGTTAGCCGTTTATAATCTGGAAAAATGTGCTTAGTGGTAAGTTGTCCCTGTTCCCAAGGTTCTACTGACACAGTTGTACAGTTATACCATTTGATTGCATAATAAAGATGACATGCCAGCTGTATGTAGATTGGACAGTGGCTTACATCATGTGTCCATTGTGAATTTGGGGTTAGATGGCCTATTGATTTAGACTTCTGTGATCATTACGTTCCTGCATTAATCCATCACCCCATCACATTCCTTAGTCAAAGATTTTCTCAATAGTTTCGCACACCGTTTTTAATATTTTTAATATTTTTGTGAATATGGACAGTGGAACTGATAGTATCTCTTAATAAAAAAGCAAAATGTGTAAGCTCACCGTGTTTTCTCCTCCAGAGCAGGGGCTGGACCTTTCCAGTGCTCCGACTCCGATGGGCCTTCAGCCTCGTCTTCACTTTCCAAGTCTGATAATAAGATCAATTTCATCCACAATGATCAGATTCAAATCCAGCCCGATACAACGTTGTCATTGAGAATGATGAGTACCAGATGTGTGTACTAAGTGTTTAAAAAAATGCAGTGATGTTTGTGATTACGATCAAGAAGAACAAAAGAAACACAAACCTTTCTCTGAATCATGGGAATCCTCAGAACTTGAGGAAGAGTGTTCTGTAGACAAAGAAAAATAAAAAGTGTTCAACCTTGTACTACTGCACAGCTGCCTCGTATATTATTGATAGATCATTAATTACTAAATATAATTTTACTGTTATAACATTTTACTGTTAAAGTAGGGAAATGTAATGGAAATGCTCTAAGGATATCTCTAAGCTAAGCTGTCACACTTCAAGCACAGACATGTACAGGAATGTTCACTTGCTAGTGTTTTTCAAACAACACTGCTGGACTTGTACAAATCTGCCTATGTGGGTTCTGCCCTTAAGGCATTTTATGATGTGGGTTTTGAAGGGAGTGTATGCAAGAACATTTAATGACAAAGTGAAAATAAAAATAAGTTTTGCCTTTTCGTCTCTTTTTGTGTCTGTGTTTCTCCTTGCGTTTGTGTTTGGACTTGTGCTTGGACTTCTTGCTCTGTGGCTCGTCTTCATTCTCTTTTGATCTGCGTCTCTTTTTCACCTTGACCTCTTTCCTTCTAAAACAAAAAAAGAAAAAACTGAAAACAGATAAAAACTGTTTACACTGCAAACAAATAGAGAAATCTAATCATGCCAGCAAATGTCATCATTTAATATTAGCCATTTGATCACTTCTTAAAGTGAACAGGTACTTTGTGGAACAGTTTGCCAGAATGTAATCAGGATTTCCTTACTTGTGATGGTAGTTCAGTTTGAAGGAACATTCTGGACAGAGACCTACAGAAAAAAAATCCAAGACGGACATAGGAGCTAAAATTCAACCAAATAATAAAATGAATATATAATACAAAACAATTAAAGCACCGGGTAGATTGTCTAGAACATAAATCTGAAAACACAGAGCTTCTTTCTACTGTTAAGGTTTCCTCACTTCTATATGGGCATATGTGTCCAAGCTTATCTGTAAACAGCTACACCTGCAGCCATGTTGGACATATTTGGGTAAGACTGGACACCCACAAAGTGGAACCAAAACTGTAACTTTTTTTATTGCTTTATGTTATGCTATGACTCCATATGCACTGCCTAGAGGAGGATTTCTAGAAAGTGTTGTTGCTCTGCATACAGGTAGTGTACAGTAGTTGTAAAGTACAGGCTGTTGTAAAGTCTAATGTAATGAGCTTAGCTCCACTGACAGGCCCGTTAAAGAGAATAGCACAGAAGAAGATTAAAAGCGGTGGGGGTTGCCGCCTTACGCAGTTTCACCAGAGCGTTCCTCTTCTCGCCCTGTTCCACATAAGCAAAATTCACTTCCCAGCTCTTCAAGCCGTCGTTCTTCTCACAGCGTTTGTTACCACACAGAAACTGGCCTGCATACATACACATATACATAACAATACATTATTATTATTATTATTACTATAATTAGGCTGGCATTACTTATTACTAATTGTTCAGCTTTAAAAGGTAACTCTGTGTACCATTCAGTCTTCTTAGCTACTAATGTTGCCCTTTGTAAGTAAGGGATTTAATGTACCTATATTCAATTTTAATTGAATATCCCTAATGTTAATATTTTCAAAAGTTATAAATTTAATGTTGACAAAAGAAAGAGAGAGAGAATTAGAGAGAGAGAGAAAGAGAACCCTTAACCTGCCCTTTTTCCCTGACGCCAGCAGCAGACTGGCTTCATCTGAATAAGGCTTAACAGGGAATCCTCTGAACTGCTGCTGGGCAAAGTGCGTCATAAGGGAGAACACCACTGCTGGGCTTTCCCAACCATCTTGGTCGGCTTTAAAGATCAGTTCAGCTTTATGTTCCCTTAACCTGGCTAACTGTACTCACTCAGGTATTGAAGTGACTCTTGTATGTGTTGTACACATTACTATTATGTATTTGAAGATAAAGACATCAAGATAAAGTTGCGGTCAGAAGACTATATTCATTCATCATAAACATCATGTTCTATCATGAACGTGCCCCTGGATCAGCTTGAGGGCTGCGCAGTGGCAGCTTGGCAGTACTCAGGGTTGAACCCCTGACCTTCCTATTGCTGAACCCAAATATTTTAACTTCTGCCAGAAGCTTGTTGGCTATAAAAAGCGTCTGTTGAAGGTCAATCTAATGTCCTAAGGCCGAACAGAAACTGTGCCATATGTATGTTTTTGACTCTATATGTATAATTCTGGCCTTGAAAACATCTAATAAATGAAAAATCTTTCTACAAATTCTATTTTTATTCCTATTCTAATTCTATTAAAGATGTATGTTGTGAAATTATCCTGCCGTAAAAAAAATAATTAAAAGCTCAATATCGATATTCATGTTCATGATGAATGTATGTACTGTAAACCTCTTGACTGCAAGTGTATCTGTGAGAAGCCAAGGCAAGTTAAGGCATGCTAAAAGTATATAGAACCAGGGGATCTGGAATATACATGTAAGTTTCAAACATGTCAGCATATAGAGTGAATGATTACAGAGTGAAATTTTAAAAAATTATCCAAGTGAGGTACAAGAGAGGTATTTATTGTTGGGTCCATATGTATTTGGACAGTGAATAATCTTGCCTCTTTACACCACCACAATGGAATTTGAATGAAGCAATCCAGGTGTGATTGAAGACGTTTAGCTTTAAATCAAGAGGTTTACAAAAGTATTGCATTAACCTCCTATGAATTATAGAGATTATTTTCACACATCTTTACAGACTCAAAAGTAATCGGTGTGGCCTGTTTCCTTCTATTGAGAAGATAAAAGATCAAGAGTTGATTCCAACTGCTGAATTTGCATTCGGAAGCTCTTAATCAGAACTCTCAATATGTGGTCCAATGAGGCAAGTAAAGGAGGTCATCATTAGGCAAAAACAAACAAACAAACAAACAAACAAATAAACAGACCTATCAGAGAGACAGCAGAAAATTAAGGATTGGCCAAATCAACAATCTGGGAAATTCTTTATTTTTTTAAGGAATGAACTGATGAGCTGAGCCACACCTAAAGGTCTGGAGGGCCACAGAACAACTAAAGTAGATGATCACAATTCTTTCCAAGGTGAAGACAAACCCCCTCACAACATCTAGCCAAGTCTAGAAAACTCTGGAGGAGGTACAATAGGTGTATCGTTGACAAAGGCTACAATCAAATGACACATTCTTGCAGAACTTAGAGAAGAGGAGAGTATAGTATGAATAAGGAAAGGCTCATGTTTCAAAGCATATAGTACCACTGCATCTGTCAAACACGGTGGAGGCGTGAGCCTGGTTGAAAGCTTGTGAAACTGGGTCAATAGTGTTTATTGATGACATAGAAATATCAGGAGCAAATCTGTAGTGTATAGAGCCGTATGTTTTTCTGCTCTATGAAAGTAAATGTTCCATAAGCTTAAGACTCCAGGCGGTCATTGACTGCTAAGAATTTGTATCCATGTAAAAAAAAAAATCACTTTATTTATAATTAGGTTTGTCCAAATACTTTTGAGCTTCTGAAAATGGATTGTGTAAAAAGATGGATTTAATTCATTTAAAGGATTGAAGCAATATTTTTGTTAAATCCACTGAATTACAGCTGAATCTCGACTCGTCAAATTCAAATCCATTGTGGTGACACAGAGATGCAAAATTACAAAAACTGCATCACTGTCCCATACTTATAGATCCAACTGTATTTTAGCCAGCATGCTGTTGACATTTTGCTCATCTTCGATCTCACGCCAGCTGACCACGTGGAGAACCGATTGACATGGGCAAAGTCTTCATATTGACTTCCACTCTTTGACCTTTAGTCAATGATTCTTCAGGTAGTGAGAATGACTTAGCTGACTGCAAATCCTCATGTTGGATTATCTCATCTCTGCACTGACATTTTTGTGACTTGTGTCCCCCTTTGCATTAGCGCACGTGAGCTGTTGTCGAGCTGTTAAGTCTCTGACAAAAAGCATCTTGAGCAAAAACTCCTTATGGCAAGCCGCAACTTTCCTCTGTACAAATAGTCCACAATAGAACAAGTATCTTTATCATCATCACTTGTAGTACCTACAGATGCCGTTTTATTCCACAGTGGAATAAAAGCTTGTGCTTAGATGTGTATGTTTGAATGTGGGGTGTGATTATGTGTGTGCGCTTTGCATGGGGGTAGGGGAGGGAAGGGTTTAACGCCACATCACACCACCAGCTTGTCCTGGTTTCACACCAGATGGTCTTGAACACAGGCCCTGGGTTAATGCCACATACTGTAGGACAACATAAAAGGACAGCACACCCTATTTCTTTCTGTTATTTACTGTACTCTACTATATTCACAGTTAGTACAACATAAACATAGAATTAGTTTTATTTTTCACACTCAACCCTACAGTATAATACAGTATAATATGCACTGTTTGTCTTTAAATTTGTTTTCACGTTCCCGCCGTTGCATAACAAAGCTGTAAAATGTGATCCTCAATTTTATAGTTTGTATTTTTTCATGCATTTTTTAAATCAAAATTGTAAGTGTTGTGTTGACATGGTTCCTTTCTTCCTTTCCTTTTTACCTTTCCTTTTTTAAAACAGTTAGCAACTGTAACCACGCAAAGCAATTTAACTCTGTGATTAATACAGCTCGAATTGTATTTATATAGTAAGCTAAATTGAGGCTCTAAACATGGCACGTTCGCTGATTTCCAGAATTCACACTGCCAGCCAAGCATTAACTTGATGAAGTGAAGGTTCGTAATCAATAGCTCAACAAAGTGCAGAAATCTATCAGTGGCAAGATCACATCAAACCGTGTTTTGCAAGCCTGAGTCAAATCTAAGTCTTAGCCATGCACTTAACAATGAAATAATTAGCTGTGTGTTTTATTTGGTCAGAAACACTGCAACGTTAGAGAGAAAAAAACAGGTGTTAGAGGTGTTGAGGTCAGTGCTCTGAGCAGGACACTCAGGTTTTTCCAGTCCAACCCTGGGAAACCATGCTTTCATGGAGCTCGTTTTGCATTTTCATGATGGAACAGGTATGGGCCTCTTAGTTCCAGTGAAGACTGATCTTAAATCTACAGCATACAGACATTCTAGACAACGGTGTTCTCCTGACTGTGTGGCGATAGTTTGGGGAAGGAACAATATGGATGTCGGGTTCAGGTGTCTACACATGGTTGGCCAGATTCTTAGTCAATATAAAGCTATATAAATGTATTATATAGTAATCATCTGAGACATTTTGAATAGCTCTGCAAAAAACATTCTGATGTTTTTTGCAGAACCTCAACTCAAGGTTTGAGGTCTATAATAGTCTAATTCAATGTTTTTTTCTGTGTATGAATAATGTAAAATTCTACAGTTGCCAGAAGTTCATGGGGCCACTTTTATGGCCAAGAAGAAAGTTAAGAAAGTTAACTCAGAGCCTCCATATACTATTCTAAAATAAAACATATATTAAGTTTAGAAACATGACTGTAGGATGACAAAAGGTTTCTCCAAAACTGTCCCCAATTGTTTAGTGATGTACATTTCCTGCTTGGTTACAGGATTGGGTCTGAAGCTTTATCTCCATCTAGTGGTACTATTCATTACACCGATAATATAAGTGTTGCAACATTCACAAGCTGGCATACCACAAGAAAAACTTTTCATCTCTCTCTCTCTCTCTCTCTCTCTCTCTCTCTCTGCATGGTCTTGATTTTAATTTCTTTCTACATTGCTAAGCAATGCAGAAGACATACAAAATATGCAACAACAAATATGCAACTCTGAACAGTTAATGTTGAGATGTGTCTGCTACTTATGCTCTGTAAAGCCTTCATTTTGGCTCTAATCCAAGGTCCTGTTAATTCGGGATTTGGGCATGGGCAAGGTTTGGTCTTGCTTTCCTGGGATGGTATTCATGGAACTGGCTCTTCAAAAAATTGCCCATGCCCACAAAAAAGCCGATGCAGTACAAATCAGCAAAAAAGGTCAATGCTGGGCACCAGAAGCTTCAAAGCACCAGAAGCCCCAGTGCATCACAGCCCGCAGTGCAGACAAACCCCCCAAAGCCACCAACTCGGCCTCCAAACTCCCCAGATCCCAATCCTCTTGAGCAGAATATGTAATAAACCCAGTAGTAACACATTAGATGTACGTAACCCCAGGGCATGAAATCCAGTACCTATGGTATGCGCCAGACAAATCACAGATTCGCATAGACAGATGCAAATCAAAATGGGGAAGAAAAGGACTTTAAATAGTACGAGTTTACTGGGAGTGCAGGTTCAAACATCATCTGGTCTCAAAGTGTCCAATTTTAATGAAACAATGACTAATGAGTCCTGTTTTTATGCTCTCCGTGGTTGTAAAGAGAGGTAGGTAGACGTAGCCTTCCTTTCAGCTGAAACAAACATAGATGTTTTCCCCTTGACCTCTCTCATTTCTGCTCAATGGATGGAATCTTTCTGTGTAAAACTCCATATAACGTTGTATGCAAAATCTCAGACCTTTCTGTTTCTGAAACACTCAAATCAGGCCATCTGTCACCAACAACCAATTAATCATATTGGTCTTCCATTCTGATGTTTTTAAGTGAACATTAACTGAAGCTTTTGACATGTTGCTGCTATCAAATGATTGGCTGAATGGATAATTGCATGAGTTCCTATTAATCCTGTACACTGCGTTCCAAATTATTACGCAAATTATATCTTTCCCTGATTTTCATAATTAGTAAATGCAAATGACAGTCAGTATAATTTTCTAGTCATCAACTATTAGGGTATAATTAGAATTTTATTGAACAAACCTCC
>JAQMYK010000006.1:5394064-5422951 GCA_030014345.1 Clarias buthupogon
ACATTCAGGTTCCGCTGTGTCTCACTGTCTCTCAGGCTCTCACACTCGGACACAAATTTTGCAGCGAGGGGAGCGGTTCGGCCTTCTCCTAAAATTATTCTCATTTTTTCACCTTCTGTTAATTTTGAAAAATTTGGGATTTTGTGAGTGATGGTCTCAGTGAAGTTCTCTCTCTCTCTCTTTTCTTCTCCCCCTTCTCCTTTTGGGCTCGGTCGCATCAGCATGTCAGTGGAAATTTCTGAATCTGTTGCGAATCGTTTTTTCCCCCCCTCATTAAGAACCTTAAAGCCATTCATAAATCAGGTGATTTACAGTCTATTTGACACTGGATTAGACCAATAAATTGGTTAAGCGTAGCTTTTTCGATTTGTCCCTTTACTTACTCGTACCTCATTCCCATAAAATTAAAGAACATTTTTATTTTGAATTTGCTTTTTGCATTGATTCAAGCAGCTGTTAGAGAAATCAGGACTCCATGTCAGATACAGAAATATGGTCGAAATACAGCTTCGCAGAGGTTCAGTATTGATTCTAGCTCGCGAGACATACTTTTAATAAAGCAGTCTGATAAACAAGAAATTGATATAGATTGACAAAGAAGTTCACATTCACTTTATAGCTGGCTCACATTAGTTGTACTAGGGGTGTTCAAGTCAAACCAGGACATTTGAATATCCTAAAAGCTTCTCTATATAATCCCCTACTACACTAATGCACTTATCCCAGTGTTTCACTAGTGCTTGGATACCAAAAATGTTTTCTCAGTACACTAATTGGACTGACTAATGACACTAATGATGTGTAAATGGTTTGGAGTGCGGTCAGGACTGTACGGGGGATGTGGCAATAACTCCTAGCTGAATTCTTGTCACGTGCAAGTGGTGTTGGTGAATGATTGTGTGTACAGTTCCCACAGACAGAAGCGCCTCGTCCGCAAGTTGGTCACAAGTTATTAATCGATTTTCAAGGATCAGGCGTTCCACTCGTTAAATATTCATGTGAACGACAGCATTAGCCTCCGATCCTCCCTCCCTGCAGTCTTCTGTAAATGTCAATCACTTTTACACCTTCATTCACGAGAAAAAGTCCTGAGTTTGACTTGAATGCTTTTTGTATATGCTGGGGAAGGGTATTGTTTGTCATGTCCGCTAATGATTTTGCTAACATTGCTGTAGTTATAGGAGATATACTAGAGCACGCCGCTCATCTAGTCAAGTTAATGAACCATGACTTAATTGTTGTATAAATTCTACTTTCTATAATAATCACTGTCTTGCAGAACCGGTTTCCTGGGTCCTCAGGGCATGCGCTTGTACCTGTTTCTGCGAGGTTTCCTCGGTTCCACCGCTATGATCCTTCTGTACTACGCCGTGCTCCAGATGCCCCTCGCTGATGCCACCGTCATTACATTCAGCAATCCCGTCTTCACATCCTTGCTGGCCTGGATCTTCCTCAAGGAGCGCTGCACTATATGGGATTTCATATTCATCATCTTCACCCTTACCGGAGTCATCCTCATAGTAAGGCCGCCATTCCTCTTCGGCGGTAAGCTGTCTGACATTGAGGACAACTACAACAACCACATAAAGGGCGCCATAGCTGCCTTCTCGAGCGCCATTGCGGCAGCATGCACGATGGTCATCTTGAGAAAGATGGGCAAGAATGTGCATTTCTTCCTCTCGATGTGGTATTATGCCATATTGGGTTTCATAGAGTGTATCGTTGTGTTGTTCGTCATAGATGAGTGGACATTACCAGAATGCGGCTGGGACAGGTGGAACCTGATAGCCATCGGGATTCTGGGAATCGGTGGCCAGACATTCCTTACCAAAGCACTACAGGTTGAGAAGGCCGGTCCTGTGGCACTCATGAGGACCACAGATGTGGTGTTGGCCTTCGTATTCCAATTCCTCTTCCTTAATCGCAAGCCGACTTGGTGGAGCATCGGTGGAGCGCTGTGTGTGATAAGCAGCACCACTGGTGTAGCTATCAGGAAGTGGTACATCAGTACTAAGCAAAAGAGATAATTTTTTTATTTCATAGAGTTCTGGGCAAAAGTCCTGAGCAACCCCTTATTTCTTTATATTAAATTAAATGATGTAGATTAATTGAAAGAACAGGAAAAATGTTTTAATGTGACACTCTGCAGTGTTTAAAGATACAGTATAAAAATTGGTTGTTTATGTAACAACCTCATTTCCCGTCTCAGCTGTTCCAACCACTCAGCATTCAGCATCATCAGTGTACAGTGGAACCTTGAATTGCGATCATAATTCGTTCTGGAAGCGTGCCCATTAGAAATAATTCCGATGATTCGTTCCACAACCCAAAAAATATTCATATAAACATAATTAGTATAAAATATAAAGTAAAAATAAAAAAAATTAACCCGTGCTTTATTTTAGATGAAGTAAGATGAGAGTAGAGAGGAGGAGGGAGGGGACTACTGTGTAGGACGGCTTTCTCACAAACACGCACAGAATTGCTGCTCAATCGGAAAATGTCTTTATCAAGGAACCTCTCACTCGGGCCGTTGTTACTGTACAGTTACTAAAGAACAGTCACTGCATTTGGACACAAAAAAAAATGCTATACGCGCGATACAGAGCTCGCTCGTTTGTTAAAATGTATTAAAAGATTTTGCTCGTCTTGGGGGGAAAACAAGTCCAAGTTACTCGCAATCCAAGGTTCCACTCTATTAATCGCCTGCCTGATCATCAAGTTAGATGTTTTTTTTTTTTTTTTTGCTTGAATGATTCATAGGTCACTGTGCAGCTTAACAAGCAAAAAAAAACCTCTGAAACTGCTCAAGTACAAGTACTGGACTGAAAACAAGAGCCAAAAAGTCCTTCAGGGAGTCTGGAGAACTATTCATCATTACTGCATTAAAAAATTCACAGAAGTCTGGCTCTTTGGAAGTAAAATATGAAGAAATTAGAGTTGGCTGAAACCTTTTGCACAGTACTGTACATCATTTTTTTAGTACTTGATTCACTGACAACAAAAGTGTATGTTCCATACACGCTGATTTTTTTTTTCATCACTTTATTATTTACTCCTAAGTGCGCAACAAATTGGCAGCTCAAGATCGAGTGTTCCAAAAGAGATTTTTTAATTTATTTTTTTTCGTAGGTGAGATATTATGCACTAGACTGTTTGGTAATAGTTACACCAAAGATCGTGGACTTTATCTACTTTTAGAAAATAACCTTCTATTTTATACCTGACTATAATTTTATACATCATTACAGCATCTTCATCACAATAATCCTCTTCAATTAACTTTCTATTTAGATATACTTATGTATATTTATTTTTCTAAATGAAACAAGAGTGATATTCTATATTTATAAGAATGTTTTCTTGTAGACTGCTGGTCAGAAGATTATTCTGTAAGTTTCATGAATGCGCTTCTGCATTCGATCACTGGGGCGGCATTATCTATTTATTGTTATTTTTTCTTTAGAGCCTTTAATTAAAAAAAAAAGTAGTAACATAGTTTAAATCGATCAACTATGATTTTCTAACTCGTTTAAATTTATTAAATGTTATCGAGCACTTCTCTGAAAATAACGAACCTTGACTTAGACTTTGTTCCAGCTTAGTCTGGGACATTTTACTGCACAAGCATTAACAACATAAATATCTTTTATTTATTCTTTTATTTATTTCTTTTAGTAAAGCATATTGCACACGCATTGCACAAGACCAAAAGAATGCACTTTTCTTGGTTGACATATTTTTACCCGTTGTAGCCTTTTTGTATGGGGTTTATTGGATGCAAGAAAGCTTATAGTGTTTGTGTAACATAGAAGGACTTGTCCATGTGCTGCCTTAAAACTTTGCCATGATGCAATATTGTGTTCCGTTCCATTAATAAAACAGTCCATCCATTCATATCATTTTTTTATTGACTTTAATTTGTCAGTGTAAAGTGCTGTAGATTTTAATATATATACTGTACAGTATACGTATACCTGTTTTTATTCTTCCCTAAACGCTGAGGTTTTATCATGGGTGGAGCCTAGCTGCACGCAAAAAAATGTTAATTCATTCAAAAGAATCACACATTTATTTATTCACTGTACTGCTTATACTGTAGAGGTTTGTGCGGGCCTGGAGCTTATCGCAGGAAACTGGCCACGAGACGGGGTACCCCCTGGACAGGGAGCCAATCCAATGCAGGAGACACACCGGGCAGTTTCAGAATGCCAGTTAACTTAATCTGCATGTCTTTGGACTGATGGACGAAACCCACTAAGCGCAGAGAGAACATGCAAACTCTGTGCACACTGACCTCGTGGTTGGAATCGGACCATCGACCCTGGAGGGGTCTTTAACACCAGATAAATCTGAATTCATAGTCACTCACTCTCGAATCACGCAAACGCCAGGAAGGACAAAACACACTGTGATATGTTCTGATATGAAAATAGCCACTTCATGTTGCCAAATTAAGTTTTTTTTTTTGCATTGATCAGCACCAGATCAAATATGCATTCATTATTTTCCTACAACATCATAGCCGTTCATGTTTCATCAATCACTTCCTATTGACAAAAATTTTATCCAAAGAAAATGACCATTCAGGCAAAATCCAATCCAAACACACAGCCTTGAACAGCCATCAGTGATGTACAGGCTGTGTCAAGATGTGGAAAGCTTTCAAGATGAGAAAAACACGAAACAGCAAGGTGAAATCGATGTAGTGAACAGAAGGCCGGGGTCTATATTCTGAAGTGATCGTGACTATGCCTACTCCCTCTCCTGGGTTCCATTCTTCATAGTGACGATGTTAATGGGTCTCCTAAAGGGTAAGGATTGAAAATAACAGTATATTGGAATGTATCTGAGCATCATTCTATAACGTACAGTCTCTGATAGTGATCGAACAAATATTGCAGCTTAATAATACACAAATAGACTGAGCAATGTAATTTGATTCTGTACAGGCAAACACATACAAACACTCAAGCTCAAGACTTTCACACTTAAGATTAAGCAGCACCACAGTCTTTGTGAGACAATCTGAGAAATTGTCCCAGAAGATATATGGTATACACATATTTTATCAAATCATTATGGCCAAGAGCCATGTCCTGGATGAAGAGTGGTATCTCAACACTTTGCCGTGTACAGATTTTATGCTACACACGGATATGCAATAAGAAAACTGACATGCACTGTTTTATACATAAGCAAATGTGTTAGCATAATTATGACGAGTACTTAGTTACCTCATTTCAGATTGGAATATACACATTTTTAAGCATGCCTAGAAGTGACAATTCCAAAGGTGTCGTCGTTCAAGTCAAACCGGGACTTGTGTTGAAATTTTCTGGTGAACAAAGGCATGAAAGCGATTGACATTTTCAGAAGACTTTAAGCACAGTACGGAGATCAGACTCTTTATCTGCATGAATCAATGACATGAGTGAATGATGAGGTGGTGAACATCCAGCGAGTGGAACATCTGTCTGTAGGAACTGTACACATAATCATTCACCAACACATTACCGGAACTCAGCTGGGAGTTATTGCCCCATCCCCCGTACAGTCCTAACCTCTCTCAAAGCCATTTCCACACTGTTACTAATACATAATGCAATAATGCTAATACATGCACCTATTGTACCGGTCATGGCTACAATATACTCCGAAAACAGGGGATGATATAGAGAAATTCTACGTTTTTACTCTCATAACTGTGCTCTGTTGTTCTGCACAATGAAAAGTCCTGGTTTGACTTGTATTATAGGAGTGTACTGCTGACTTCTTATGTTTTGGATACTTCATCATCTCTATAAACACTTAAAGTATAACACTCACTCTCACTCACTCATCTTCTATGTCGCTTTATCCTGTATTCAGGGTCACAGGGACCTGGAACCTATCCCAGGAGGCTTAGGGCACGAGGCGGGGTACACCCTGCACAGGGTGCCAATCCATTGCAGGGCACACACACATACAGACACTCACACACTCATTCACACACTAAGGTCAATTTGGGAACGTCAATTAGCCTAACCTGCATATCTTTGGACTGTGGGAGGAAACCGGAGTACCCGGAGGAAACCCACCAAGACACACAGAGATGGGAATCGAGCCTGGCTGTGAATCGAACCCGGACCCTGGAGGTGCAAGGCGATAGTGCTAATTACAACACCACCTTAAAGTAACAGTATTACTGTTTATCATTTACAAGAAATTGTATTTTAAGTCCCGGTTTGACTCGAACGCTCCCTGTAGAAACATTTTAAATGCGGATGACAGACAAAACTAGTATGGTCTGCCGTATTCTAGTTGGTTACTTACATTTCATAAAACAGTGTCTATGTTTTTATAAAGCAAGGGAGCAAAAGTGATAAACTTACGGTACTGTACATGTCTATGTACATGACTCCATTAAATTGACACTTTTTTCTTACTTTAAGTGGAAAACATAAGCAAAAACTATAAGTGGCCATGAAAAATGTATCAGACTTGACATTAATTAATCAACTGTTATATAAAAATAAACTAAAAAAAGAGACTTGCAGTAAAACATATCCATTTATAAGAAACAGCACTGAGCTTGATCCTTATTCATGCATTCCTGCAAACTCCCTGCATTCAATAAAATGGAAAAATATTGGAAACATTTTTTCATCACATCATTGGTAATAATTGATGTGACTTAGATTTAATGTGAACGAGAACAGAAATGATTTACATTCTCACTATCATCCAGATCAGGATGCGCTCCCTTTTACTGTAAGTCTGCTTCCTCTTAAAGGTTTCTTCCTCGTGTCGTTTTTCTTTGCCACCATGATCTTTGAACTGCTAATTAGTGATACAACTTTATACAGATATTTTTTCTATTAAGCTTTTTCCTTGACAGTGTCCACTGTTAAAAGCATGATACAAGTAAAATTTCTATAAAAATATCATTGGATTCTTTATAGCAGACAATTTGTTTGCTCTCACCTTCTCCTGAAATATCTTTATGCACTAAATACAGTAAAGTGTGCTGTGACATGTTTTGAGCCCAAGGCTTGAGCAAAAGACAGGTGTGTAATCTTTGTTTGTGGTGCATGAAGAAAAACTGCAATAAGCTGAAAATGTTATATTCCACTAGGGGGCAGAAGATGCATGTGAATGGAAGAAGAAGCTCTTCATCTTCCATTGTAATATTGAGAAAAGATGGCTGATGGGATCTCAGGACCTTGTTTAAGGTTTTCCCCGATATCAGCATCTTCCGTAGAAGTACAGTAGGGTTCTTGTCTTCCCGTTATCTGTTTGAATGCTAGGTGGGTTACCTCTAGGTCCTCTGGTTTTCCCCCCACAGTCCATAGACATGCCTCGTACTCTGATTGGCTTTCCAAATTGCCCCTAGTGCATGAGTGGGTGAGTGTGTGATTGTGTGTGCGCATGCTCTACAGAGATAACAAGCACCAAAATGTAACACACTGGGTTTAACGTAGTTTCTCTTCAGGACCTATAATAAGCGAACTTTTAAAAAAAAGAATATATTTTTTTTGTTTTGATTTATTGTCTGTCTTTTTTTTCCCAATTATTTTTAGGGTATTAACCTTCCTTTCAGAAGCCTTTCTACTGTATATCGCTTCTGATGGTAAATGTCATTGTTAATATCTATAAAAAACGTTTTTTAACATTAAATCTAAATAACAGCTGTAAACTGAGAAGTTTGGGAGAAAGAGAAACCTCACTTCTTTAGTGCACAAAAGGATTGTGCAATATTCAGACCTTCAGTTTTTTATTCTGAAATCCCCATCTTTGGCTTCAAATCTTTCCAGGCAGCAGGGAGAGCCAACAGTGAGCAATGTTGCCTTGCATCTCAAGGGTTGGGGTTTAAATCTCACATCCCGTCTTTGTTCATGGAGTTTGCATGTGCTTTGTAGGTGTCCTCATGGTTTCCCCTAACAGTCCAAAGACATGCTTAGTAAGCTGATTGGCATTTTCTAATTGCACATATTATTAAATTGTGCGTGTTCGTGTTCCCCGTGATTGTTCCATCCACGGTGTCTCTTGCCTTTTGCAGTGAGTTCCCTTGAATAGGCTTCAGGCCCCCAGCACTGATAAGTGGTATGAAATATAAATGAATAAATAATAAGTTACATTCCCAAATTGCCCGTAGTGTGTGTGTGTGTGTGTGTGTGTGTGTGTGTGAGTGCACTGCAAGGGATTGGCACCCTGTCCAGAGTGTACCCCACATTGTGCCCAAAGTCTCCTGGGATAGGCTCCAGGCCCCCTGCAACCCTGAATACAGGATAAAGTGGTATAGATGATGACTGAATGAATGAATGAATGAATGAATGAATGAATGACAAAACCCTAAAAAATTTATTTGGTCAATACCAACTTCCATCTGCAATGACAACATGCATTTATACAGCAATCTGAGATTTCATTTAGGAAAGAATTTTAGTTCCGAAAATTATTGCGTTGTGGTTTGGAAACACTGAAGAAAGAACCTCAAATAATAACAACAACAACAACAACAGAAGCCACACACTGTAATATTGTGTTCAATGTCCTTTACAACTTTACTACAGTGCATGTGATGTGATGGCCAGTTGATGATCCCAGAAACTTTCACAATTTGAGTCCAGTAATATGTCCCTGCCATCAGGAAAGAAAAGGATGTGATAATCTGGTCATTCAGTACATTCAGGTCATCAGCTGACTTATAGACTATAAGTCTATAAGTCTAGACCTGAGTAACCCCAGATCATAACACTGCCTCCAGAGGCTCGTACAGTGGCCACTATGCATGATGGATGCATCTCTTCATCCGCCCCTCTTCTTGCCCTTACACACCCATCGCTCTGGAATAGAGTCAATCTGGACTCATCAGACCACAAGACCTTTGCTCTAAAGTCTAATCTTAGTTTGCCTCATAGCAAACTGATGCCTTTGTTCTAATGAGTCTAATTAACAAATGGTTTTCTTATGGCCACACAGCGGTTAAATCCAAATCCTGTGGGTTCTCATCACATTATGCCTGTGGCTTTTACTTTCACTATTAAACACAGCTGTTATTTCTACTGTTGATTTTTTTTTATGATGCAACTTTCCCAAGAGTTTAAGTTATCTCCAACCACAGTCATTCATGATTGTTTTTTTCCCCCCTGACTACAGTACAGTATGTCCTTCAGTATTTTAATAAAGCATTGGACAGATCTTAACCCAAGTCCAGTAATTTGACCATTTTCATCCAATAATTTGACCCTACTGAAATGGTGATGCTTTTTTTTTTTTGGCCAGGCACTGTAAACGCAAATTACCTCACAAAGTTAACATTGCTCAGCAGAGACTTGTTGTGAAAATCCTTAAAATCCAACTCCAGAATAAAATGGGCCTCAGGTGCTCTATATACTGAAACTCCAAGACATCAGAGTTAGGAAAAAGTCTGACCTTTAGCAATATGACAAACCAAACATCTTCGATAAATGGTTTGTATTTTTAAGAGATGAGTTTATTTAATTTATTTAATTTAATTTTTTTTTATAAAAGAAGGAAATGCCATAACTTTGAATTGTGTTGGATTACATACAGTACAGTGTAACGGTTTGGCTCCGAATCACCATTCCTTCTGTATAGCATAAGGATTCCTTTAAGGGGGAACTGGGACTTGAAAAAATCATTACAACTCTGCCCAAAGCACATGGCTGGCACAGGATATGCGCTACACATGTAGTCAACTTCTCCGACAGAATATTCAACATGTACTTCATTATTTTTTCAGCCTGTCTGCCTGACAGAGTGTCTTTATTGTCCATGCACCAATTTAACCAATACTGCACTATACAGTACATAATGAATATGAATTACTGTAGCAAGCACTTGATCATGCACTTGTAATGAAATGCTTTAGTTTCTATGTGACAGATGGACCCGCCTAAAAGTGTGGGATGGATGAATGTTCATAATCAATTGGGGAGTGCCCGAGAAAAATATTGATAATGCACAGATCTGGGAAAGAGAACCACACAGGTATATAGGTACTCCCTATATGCCTGTATTCCTGAGGTGTACAGTAGCTTTAATCATTCATACTGTATATGTAAGAAGTTTTGAACCACACGGATACCATTTGGCACTCAGTAAAAGTGCTCAGGATCTCGGATTGGATGATTGTTTACCCTCACAACAATGAAACACTGAAAAAGTGACTTCAGGAAGGGTCTAGACATTTCATTAGAGTCCAGAATTGACCTGGAGTAAACTTCTCTTGAGAGCCCTGAAAATCCAGCTCGAGACAGCTTGAGAGGTTTTACAGAGAGGAAAGGGAGAAAATCCTCAAATCAGACATGCCCAGGTCGTGGCACAGTATCCAGGACTGAAAGCTGCAACCTTTGCCAAGACAGCTTTAACAAACAACTGAAAAATGGCCAGAATATTTGTACTTGTACTTAAAAAAAAAAAAAAAAAATTAAAAAAATGAAAAACTTGCCTTAGCTTTTTCTGTTATTTCATCTTTTGTAAATTCTTGAAATACATGAAACCACACAGCAACACTAATTTAAATGAGTAAATGAGTTATAGTATAAGAACTTTACATTAGCAAGTATACTACAGTACCAGTCAAAAGTTTGGACACACCTTCTAATTTCTGGGTCCTGCTTTTTCTACATTGTATAACAATTCTGAAGACGTCCAAATTATGCCATAATCTCTGTTGAACATTGATATTGAGATATGTCTGCTACCTATGCTCTAGAAAGCCTTCATAATGGTTCTATCTGAGGTGCTGGTGATTTCTGAGGCTGGTAACTCTAAATGAATTTCTCCTCTGCAGCAGAGGTACCGTTGCTCTCATCATGTGCTTGACAATACTGTTCTTGCAAGAACGATTCCAGAACAGCTGACCTTCCCGATTAAAATAACAACTGACTGCAGCTACTCTTGTTGTTGTTACTTAATTTCCCAAAGCCGTATGTGTTATCTCACAGTTTTGAAAAAATCTAGTGAAAATCCAGTATAGGAGAATGTATATTTTTCCTGTACTTGGAGTTTCTCACGGGTACTATGTTTTCCTGCCACAATCCAAAGGCATGCAGGTTTAGCTAACTGGTGTTTCCATGCTTGTGTATTCTGCCTAGGATAGGCTCCAGGCTTCCTGCCACCCTATACAGGATAAGCCATCTAGTGAATGAGCAAGTGTTTATGTACACTATATGAATATTACAAAATCCTACACTAATATAAAGATTTTTTAAGACTACTAAACACAATTGCTCTTTTGAGAACCTACTAAACGTTGTACAGCGTACAACCACTTGACCCTGGCACTGCAGTAATACAGGCAATGTTTCTTTACAGTTCTTCACAGGACACCACAAACGTTCATTTATAAGGTGGAGTGATTAAGGTGCACCATAATCACTCCACCTTCTGGCATGTTTTACAGTAAGGAAAGATGGAGGAAATCTGAGAACTTGGAAGAAACCAAGAGAAAACATGCACAGAAACTTCTTAGGGCATACTTAAGGACTACATTCACCGAGAAGTATACACCAAAAGAAGGGATGTCATAGTAAAAAATAAAAGGCTGATTTGACTAAAAAATATAGCAGCATATGTGTGTGATAATTTTAGTAGTTGGTGTTGTTCTATTTAGGCTTCCGTAAAATTTTAAGATGAATTTAAGTAAAAAATTAACTTGACTGTGTAATAAAATATGTCAGTGTGCATGTTTTTAGCCTTTATCCACATTTCACATGTACATGCTGAATCCTCAGATGTGAAAATAATCCTTGTCTGGAAAAAAATAATTAATCAGGTATGCTGATGTGTGAGACTTTCTCTAGGACCAGAGGTTCCCCAGGACCAGGTCACTGTAAGTCTGTTATGCTCGTAACATTAGCCTTGTAGTATATATTCACAGTCTCTTGGCTGACAGCACAACTGCAGGTTAATATTTTCTGCATTCATAAGGTAATGTTTCCTTACCACTTACAAAATGTACTTTTTTAAAATAAAGGAAAAATCTCACAAAAGGTATACATCTACAAACAAAAATACATTCTAAAAGTTTGTTTTCAGTCTTGCTACAGTGAACCATCCGGTCCGCACATACAAGCTTGGCACAGGTTTTATGCCCTTCCTGATGCAACCCTCCCATTTTATCCGTGCTTGGGACTGGCACTGCATCCAGTGGCTGGGGTTTGGGCATTGGTTGAGAATTAAACCTGGGTTTTGGGTTTTTGGGCCTGTTTTAATGAGGAGGGAGGAAATCTGAGAACTTGGAAGAAACCAAAGGAAAACATGCACAGATACTGTTCAGAAAGGGACTCAAGCAAAGGATCAAGCATCCAGTGGCTGGGGTTTGGGCACTGGGTGAGAATTAAACCTGGGTTTTCCGAAAGGCAGGAGAAACACCTACCACTGAGCCACCAATGCCCTCTGCATTCTAAAAGCTTGTTGTTAATGTTAACATTAATGTTCCTATGAATTTGTCCAACAAAAAAACCTCCAAAAAACAGAAATTCACTAAATATTAGTTTATAATATGTTGTTACATCTTTTAAATAATTATTGCAAATTTTAATAAAATTCTCAGTTGGTTGTGGGGGAAAATCCAGTTCCATATTATAGAAATATTTTAATTATCTGGACTTAAGCAACACTTACGGAAAAGAAAATGAAGCCTGTTTTCCAGCGCTAAACTAAGGACAGCAATCCAGATTTGATGTTGTTTTTTTTGCAGTTTTTGTCAAGAAAACATTACAATTCCAGAACATGTCTGAAGAATACAAGGATTCTGTGTTATACACTGTACTGTGCAACTAAACATGATACTGGACTGAATGCTAATGCTCAGGAGGGCTACAAACACATAAAACCAATGATATCTGGATGGTGCTTTTCAGGATTCTGTTCTGATGCTGAGAAGATTCAGAAGCTTGTGGTGTCCAATACTAAGTTAGAGGACAGAACAAGACGTGCTGCTCTGTGAGGCATGCAAGGATTGTAACCTGAAAAGCAAGATACGTGAGAAAAACCTTTAAGAGTACTTCAGAGTAAAAATGTACTTTTTTAAAACAATATGAGCAACATATGAGATAAATGATTGAGGATAGGAAATATTCGCACACTGGAGTTTGATGCTCATGAATATCTGCTTGGAGGCAGAGTGGTGAGAGCAATATATGATATTAGATGGAAGGCTGAAATCACAGTTCTATCACTAACTTGCAATAAAACTGTTTGGAATAATATTTATGTGGAATTATGAAAATTAATTGATGGCATAATAAGAAGGAAGTGGGGCCCCTATTACACACACACACGCACACACACACATGCACACAGATAGAGAGAGAGAGAGATTTCCAGTTCTTGTTAGCAGAAAAACTGTAACCATTTTGTTAGGGGGAAAATATAAATAAATAAATACATTAATAATAATAATAATAATAATAATAATAATAATAATAATAATAATAATAAATATATATATCCATCTTTGTGTTTTTTTGTACTTTTATTGAAAATATGTGTTTAGGCAGTTCCTATACTTTTAGTTTTTCTCCCAAAGGCATTTGTTGGGAAGAAAAAGGTTGATTATTTGCATAACCATACTGCAAATAAAGAGGGTATATTGACAATCATCACATCTTACCAACATTCTGTCTTTTTCTGTCTTTAAATTGAGACAGAAAAACTGAGAAATCATAGCGCTTAAATAACGACACTAATAACCCCTAAACAAGGAACAGCTGAGCCAAAATAACAAAACAGGAAGTGCTGTAAGATAACTCTGCACTCAAGGTTAAACACAGAATGCTGGAAAACAGTCGAATCGATATACAATGTTGTGCCAAGTGTGTAAGAAGGGGTGAACAACCTAGCGTTAAACAATTCCCTGTAACAGAAGCATGAACAGACTGATATGAGGACATTGCATATTTATGATTTATGGTGAGTTACTTTTAACCATAAGGAAAACCGTACAGTGCTGGGAAAAAGTATTTGGCCCTTTGCTAAATCAATGAACTGTGATTGACCACATTTTTGGAAAGCTGGGTTAAATTCCCCTTGCCACATCCAAGCCTGGTTACTGCCAGACATGTTGAATCAAGAAATCACTTGACTAGAACCTGATTGACAAAGTAAAGCACATTAAAAGATCCCAAAACGCAACGCATCATGCTGCAATCTAAAGAAGTTCAAGAACAGATGAGAAAGAAAGTAATTGACATGGAAATAGTCTGGAAAGGGATACAAATCCATTTCTAAGGAAATTTCACAGTGAGATACATTATCCACAAATGAGAAAACTTGGAACAGTGGTGAACCTTCCCAGTGGTTGGCCTACCAAAAATTACTCCAAGAGTGCAAAGACTCATCTAGGAGCTCATAAAAGATCAACAACGTAAGAACTGCAGGCATCACTTCCTTCAGTTAAGGTCAGTGTTCATGATTCAACAATGAGAAAGAGACTGGGGGCAAAAATGGCATCCATGGGAGAGTTCCAAGGCGAGAGCCACTTTTTACACGGCGGACACGATGAAATTAGGGAGAAAATCAGGGGGAAATCCAAAAAAGAATCAATTAGTCCGGACTTAAATCAATTTGAGATGCTGTGACCTTAAACATGCCCGTCATGCTTAAAAACACTCCAGTGTGATAAAAACAATTCAAACAATTCTGCAATGAAGAGTGGGGTAAAATTCATCCAAAGTGACACGAAAGATTTATTCACAGTTATCATAAACACTCGATTGGAGTTGTTACTGCCAAGGGTGGCCAAACCAGTTATTAGGTTTAGGGGCAATTACTTTTTCACATAGTGCCAGGCATGTTTGGGCAGCTTTTTTCCCCTCAATAAATTAAAACATCATTTAGAAACTGTGTGTACTTTTATGTGTACTTGGGTTATCTTTGTGTAGTATTCAAATTTTTTTTTTTTTATTGAATCATTTAAGTGCATTTTTCTAATTAAAAAGACAGAATACTTTTTTTTTTCTAGAAATACTTTTTTCACAGAACTGTATATTTAGGTTGCCTTTTTTTTATTAAACAGAATAGGCCCATTGTAAATGTAACATTAGGCACAGAAGCTTAAATCTGTTTTCAATCATGTGTGTGTTTAAGGAATGTAAGCAAGAGCTGAAGGCTCACGAACTCCTCCAGGTGGCGAATTATGAGATAAAAAGACGATGATACAAATAGAGGTAAACACTTCTTAGGAATGACTGGTATTGTGAACTATCTCACCATCTCTGTCCATGTCGCTCTCTCTTTAATCTCTCTGCCTCTCTGTCTTTCTGTGTTTGTGAATGTGTGCATGCTTATTTTTGTGGACATTTTGTCAATTCTTTCACAAAACGAAACATTTTACAGTACATTATACTTAAAAGTGATCAGTCAGTTTTGGTTCCCCTTCTCAGTCTGCCCTCAAAGTTCTGAAGAAGAGAATTAAAGCAATGGTGGTAGTGATAGTGAAACAGAATGGCACTTTGAAGACTCAGAAATGGGTTCAGACAGTGATGGTCATGATGAAGGTGGTCCTGGCGATGATGTGAAGGAGGTCTCCTTTTCCTCAAGGGAAAGATCAATTCTAATCGATTGAAAAAGACGTTGGGTCAGATGATGATGATGATGATGATAATGAGAAAGAGGAGAAAAAGGTGAAGGAGCCAGCTGCTTCTTGTCCTCAAGAGAAAACAAAATGGAGTGAGGAAGAAGTTGGGTCGGAAGCAGGAGGTTCAGGGATGGCAGCACATGGCAGCTCTTCTTCAACAGCAGCAATCCCTATCACCTACTCCCCTTCTCCATGCTCTTCTGAAGATAAAGTAAAGGCTATATTTGAAAGTAAAATCAGATCATTTCTTTACAGTGTACAATCCCGATTCAGAGCCTGTCCTGGGAACACTGGATGCCAAGAAGGAATACACCCATGGGTAGGACAGCAGTCCAGGGCACCACATGCTCACTCACTCACTCACACACACTCACACACACTCACACACACTCACACACACTCACACACACACACACACACACACACACACACACACACACACACACACACACACACACACCTAGGGTTAATTTAGAATAGACAGTCCATATACTTGCATATTTTTTGAGGGTTGGATGCACTGGGAGGAACAGGAGTAAACCCAGGCAGAACATGCTCCACACAGACAGCAATTTACTGTAAGCTTAGGATCAAGGTGTTCATTCTACACCACAGTGTATCATTAGCTAAACATTCATGCAACATTCATACATTAATTCCAGCATACTGGCAAATCCTGTTCAAGAGTCAAACGGTACAGTATAGACAATTGTCCAAAGAAAAGTGTACTAGTTGTTAAGATTTGTAGCTACAGCAAACCTGTCCATGGAAACAGTGCAGGAGTTACAACCTACAAAATCTAAAACACACACACATCCCTCAAGCAACACTTGCGCCATAAACAAACTGATCCAAAGTTCAGCATGTTGCACAATCATGCTTTAATTACTCCTAGAATTATATGTTCTTGAGCTGTCTTAAAAACAAATATAAAGCTTGACATTATATATATTCACATAAAATTTTTTACTTTGGAACAAAAAGAGAGGGATTGTTGTACTAACCATTGTAAATAATCAAAAGACTGGCGAGAGATGAGGGTTGTGTTTTAAATGATCAGTGTCCTCTTGTAACTTTATTTGACCTTGAATGGAAATGGCATGGAGGAGAACAAAAAGATGAGAAACCACTAAAGAAATGTGCTGGCACAATTGATCATTGGTCAACAGAATTAATAATCATAATAAAACCCCCTTGGCATTTCTGATTTGTGATGTGTGTCACTGGGTGTGTCATATGAGTTCTTGTTTGGAAAGATTTTATTATGAACTGGTGGCATTGAGGCCTGTAGGAATTGTACAGTAATTGCATTGTGCAAGTAAATTGTAGTTATTGCCTATTCATGTAGTTTTTTGTGTTCATGTATAGAGTAAAGGGGCAGTGGTGGCTCAGTCGGTTAAGGTTGTGGGTTACTGGGTTACTGATCGGATGATCGGATGATGGGCGAACCCCAGCATCGCCAAGTTGCCACTGTTGAGCCCTTGAGCAAGGCACTTAACCCTATCTGCTCCAGGGGCACTGTAAGCTGTCTGACCCTGCGCTCTGACCCCAGTTTCCTAATTGGGATATGCAAAAATTGAGCAATTTCCCTCTGGGATTAATAAAGTTCTATAAAATAAATAAATAAATAAAATAAACTGTGAACTCCATTTGACCCCATATTGTCAAAAAGAAAGTGTTCCATACTGTAGATCTTTCTTTCAACTCATTTATTTATGCATAATAGTCAAAAGGCTACCATAGCATGAATCAATAGAGTCACACTACTATCAAAAATTGCTACATGCTAAAAGGGTAACTGTAAGTGGACCATTTTTTGATACTTTATTATAACATACTAAAGTGTACCCACAGCTCCGCCCACATGTTACCAGTACCTGCGAATGGAGTGTGCAGTCAACTAGCTTCCGCGCCACTGTTTCAGCACATATATTATTACCTCACAGTATAATGTATGAGGTGATGATGACATTGTCTATTGTTAAACTCAGTGACACTGCCTTCTGTTACACAGTGAGGGACATCCACTATACCGACTGCCTGCTACAATGGCCACCCAAAACACCAGCCAACTGTGGAAGGCCACACAGAATTTCTGTTTTATATGTGTAGATATTTATTGGAGATTTTAGGGGGAGCATATTCTAATAGAATATCAGATATCTCCATCAAATAATGATCCCAATACATAATGAACAAAATTAATGGAACAGTGCCCAAACTTGTGGTGCTTAGCATGTACAAAAAATGTAGCAAAAAATTTGACAGAACGATGGTTAGTACATTAGTACGGAGCCCCTCTGATGACATTGGGGGGAAAAAAATTCTGTGGCCACGACTTACTAAGGCGCAGGAACAAGATGCTATGTTCTGCCCACAATTAACTAAGGCATGGGAATGATGTGGCCACGACTTACTAATGTGTGGGAATGACATGCTTTGTCATGGCCATGACTTACTAAGGAGTGGGAATGAGATAGTATGTTGTGGCCATGACTTACTAACGCATGGGAACGAAATGGTATGTTGTGTCCATGACTTACTAAGGTGTGGACACGAGTGATGGTATGTGTGGAAACGAGAGATGGTATGTTGTGCGCATGACTTAAGAAAGTGTGGTAATGTAATCATTCATGTCCCAAATGTGACAGAATGAATAAAGGTGAGCATCCATCTATACTAACTTAGTCCTTAGTTTACAAAAGGCTAAATGCTATGAGGTTATTAAGTTGTGGCCACAACATATATCTCATACACACTTCTTATTAAGTCATGGCCACAACATAGTATCTCGTGGCCATTCATTATACTATTTTGTTCCCACACCTTAGTAAGTAGTGGCCACAACGTAATATCTCATTCCCACACCTTAGTAAGTCGTGGCCACAACATACTACCCCATTCCCACATATTAGTAAGCCACTGTGCCGCCTGTACATTAGCTATGATAGTAGGGAGGGGCGGGGGTAAAAATGCTGACGTCATTTTTGAACGTTCTAATTAGCGCGAGACCTAAAAAAAAATTTGCGCGAGACATGGGAGGTTAATTGACTTGTTAATAGAGAATTTTTTTTTCGAAATCCCTCAGATCAAATAGCAGACAAAATGCTTATTATTAACACAAAAAGCTGTAAGACAGATATATATGTGGTGATGTCGGGAAGGTTTCTCTGTAAACTAGTGAATTGAGGGGGGGGGAAATAAAATAAATAAAAATGGCGCAGATAAGCGCGAGCCTGGAAGGTGGGCTTGACGGTGCGCGCGCGCGCGCGCTCGTTTCCCTGCATTCCTATGATGTGACACCTCAAAGCCTCTCAGTCTGCTTTCAGACTTTGCTCACAGTGCGGGCAGTGTGCTCTCCTAACAGTGCTCTCCGGTCATTTCAGCGCGCGCGCGTGTGTGTGTGAGAGATCACTTCGCGCAACTCTGTAGTCCAGGAGAGTCGAGCTTTAGGAGTTGAAAAGTTTTTGAGGTGAGTGCCGCGACATGCACGTGCATGCTGAACACTGGGCTGTTATGATAAATCCGTGTTTGTTTGTAGCATTTATAAAAACGCTTTAGATGGAAGAGACTTTGTGTCCGTTGCACGATAGTGCTGTTTTTGTTTGTTTGATTTGTATGTTATGTTTGTGTTCTGTGTTGTTGCATCCTATTGAGGCTTTTTATTATTATTATTTTTTTTAAAGATTGTTCGTGCATACTGTTGCTCTGTTCAGATGAACGAACCGTGCAGATGTGATGCTCCATTAGATTTACCTCTCAGGGATTCCCAAAGCCCTCCAATCTATGCGAATTATTTACCTTTAAGTACACCACCATTACTAATAAATGCTAAAACGTTTTTAAAGCATGCCACGTTTCAGATCAGGTCTAATGACATTTTTTACTTTATTTTTTTTGCATATTTATTACAATTTAAATACAAAAACTATCTGTTGACATTACTGCATAGCACCACTGAATATGTTTGGATGTAACCACCAATGAACCCCAAGGGGTCAGTGAACTGTAGGGTTATTAGACCCTGGCTTCATTTAAATCATTTACAGATGTTTGCATACTGCAGGTCTAAATTCTGCTGTCTATGCTTAAAAAATATAAATTTCCTTTATAGAATCTTATATAGAAGATTGGACAGTAGATGAATTGCATGGTGCACGTCTGCAGTGTACGGACCACTGGGAATGCATTCTTAAGCTATTTTCCTACGTTACACTTGGTGGAATCAGAGTTTCAGTGGTACTTCTAGAATTCGGCTGCTGATCTGCTCCGTTCTTGGTTTTGGTGGCATCATGGAAAATTTGATCAAATGGATTAGCTTGTCTCAGGTTGTGTTGTTTATGAGACCTTCAATGAACCTTTTGGAAATGGGTCAAGCCGTTGTGGCTCATGTTTTTTATTTATTAATTTTTTATGGAAGTAAAAATTTTTTAATGCAGCAATGAAGTTGGCTTTCTTGACATGTTCGTAAGGAGTTTTCACCAAAACACAACCATGTCCATTCCCATTTCAACTTGACACTGATGCAGAAGTGCTGAAAAATATTTTGTCTCTGTTACTCTGATAGTTTGGAGTTCAGCAGCTAAAAAAGTGAGCACGCAAACCCACCTGTTGGCACCTGTCAGGTCTTATTCAATAAAACAAGTGTGTTATTTATTTATGCTAAGATTACTTTGTGGTTTGTTCTCTTACAGTATATTATTGTCATACTTATGAGATTGTATGTGTGAAAGTTGAACACGCCTACGCTCATGTGGCAAAACTGGTAGCTCCGAGTTATCAGGCCAACACATGACACACCCACAGCCATAAAGTCAGTTAGAGGATTGTCACAAAGAAAATATGCTACAGAAAAGTATATGGATGAGGTAATCTCTACATACACAATTATGATTCAGATTTCAATCTGAAATTCACATGTAGAATTTGTAATACATTATGATTGTCTGTAGTTACCTGCTTTAATGTATGATTTATTATCTAGACTCATATAATCATACAAGTTTCCCTGTTTATAATCGTACAAGTTTCTGTTTCACTGTCAGTTGTTTGTCTTCAGTGAGTAGCGCAGTTTTTTTCTGCCTGCATTTGATGTAAACCCATTTAGTCATGGATGAAACTAGCTTTATTTCTTTAGCCTGTGTGGCCTCTTGCCTCCTGGCCTGCACCCAGTTGTGTGTGTTTTGTGGCTGTGTGAGCTAGTGGGTGTGCGTGATTTGTGGAGGATTGGGAGGAGGGGGGGAAATTCCCGTAATTCCCCAAACTTCCATGCCCGATCACGCAGCTTCACACCCTCCTTCAGCGCCAGTCTGGAAACACTTGAAACAGGTTGCCGATGATGAGCGTCGGAATTTTTGAGAAAAGATTTGAATCCGGATTAATTCCTCGTCCATTACAATTGGCTTCAAATGTTACACTGTGGATTTCCTTGGAGAGTTTTCTTCATAGCAAGTCTGTTAACTTTGATCAGTTGGCAGAAAAAGCAGTCGCTAATTGAATGATCTGTTCCTGTTTGAGATCTGATATGTGAGCTTTTACATGTTAACAGTTTTATTGTGCTCCTAATCTCATTCGGGAATCAACCTCAGACGTCGCAGCTCACTTTTGTCTCCATGCCAGGTTTAGTGTGTCACGTGTATTTCTGTTAGTTATGAATGTATCTTGCAAAACCAAAAGGTGTGTCTTTGTTCATCTCTGACGGTAAACTTTAAGGTGCTGGACAAAGTACAACCGGTATGCTTTACTTATTGTAATAGTCGATATTTCCTGAAAAAAAAAAAAAAAAAAAAAGAAACAAAACATGAGGGCAAAATGTGTTTTCTGTTTTGCGTATTGTTCCACCAAAGATTAACCATAGAGACGTTTTAGTTAGACAGATTCTGGTCTGTGTGGCTTGGCTGTATAGTAATTGTGGCATTTTCCATCTTGGTGTCAATGCATTTTCCTTCTGGACCCTTTTGGCCTCCCTGTCCTACCCTCACGATCTGAATTGGATGACTCTGACTCTGAACTCTGAAAGAAGGCTCCATGCTGCTATTAGCTCAGAGATTTATAGCCATGAGCATGCGTATGTGGGTGTGTGAACTATAGTGGTGGATCTTGACTGACTGAACAAACCCAAAATCAATAGAACTAATCCCCCCCTTCTTTTTGTAGTCAGTTTGGGCTGCCCCCAGCAAGGCCTCACATTCCAGAGGCCCACACATTTTTAAAGTGTGATTTTATTTTTCCTGATTCTCCCTCCAGGGCTGAGAATTTTCTTTGGCCAACTGTGATTTTCTCTGAGAAGACTATTTCTCAAGTACACATGAGAATCCTACCTGATCCAAAATAAAATATTAATGAATTTCAGTGAGAGTCCAGCTCATTTTATTGGAGGGTGGGGGGTAAATTCAATTAAATTTAATGGTATACTTGTTTATTTATTTTCTCCTTTATCTTTCCTAGCTTTTGCAGGTCATGAGATCTTGAAAGAAGACCTTCCTTGAAAGATCCTGGAGAGAAGACCGGGTCGAGCATTGTGCAACCTGGGAGTGCCGCTCCTTCTTTTGGAACTCGGTTCTCCTTCGGCTTCCAGCAAAAGTGACTCTTTTGGAATCGCAACAGGTTTTTTTTTTTTTTTCTCTTTTTAAAAAAATCCTACTATCTGGCTTTGACAGCCAAAATCTGTGATTGCGTGTCTTGTGATATGAGGGTTTGTGTAGAGGAACAGGTGGGAATTGGACTTCCTTGCATCTCTGTATCTCCGGAGAAGGCTCTGGGAGTCCGAATGGAGGCAAGAAACTCGTTGACGAAATACAGAAATCCGATGTTACCTTTGGGTTATGAGACACATGAGAGGAGAAACTCCGAGCCGCTGATCCCTTGTTCATGCTTACATCGTCTATGTCCAGCAGAGGATCGCCGTGACACTAAATCATATGAACGGATAGGTGAACAGAACTGTGGTTCAAGAAGATCTTTGGACACCAGATCGAAGAGCTTGGAAAGCCTGGACTATGTACACAAAGACTGCTGTTGCAGCACGGCTTCGTGCCGCCGGGTGGAGGGATTGTGTTGCAGCCAGCAGTGTAGCACATGTGGGCCAGTGGAAACAGACGGGTGCTGCCAAGAGGCCTCTTTTCTAACTGGAGGCTGGGAAACCGGGTTTCCGAGGAGAACAGAGGGGTTTTCTTCTACCGCGACGCAGCTTTCTGGAGACTCGCCAAGCCTGGATGAAGAAAGGCTCGACACCAGGAGAATCAGCTTACCGACGCCGTTCGTGTTGCGCTTTCACTGCACGTGCGCCTATGGTGCAGGGCTAGAAGCAGGAACGCAGGACCGGGTGAATTTAAATTCGGTCCGTTGCCACACCGGTGTCTTCTCGAGCCTAGAGAGACTCAACAAGGGGTCTAAAGTCAGGTGCTTGAGGATGCCCTGCCAGGCTTCCACAACATCAAAGCCTTCCTTGGCTCACCAAAACAGCAATGGCCAGGCTACATCTTCCGAAAGTGACGTCGCTCATAGGAAGGAGCGGTCCACTGTGCTGGTCCGTAGGTACCTGAAAAACAACCAGAAGGTCTCGAAAAAGGTGTGCACCGGCACCAGAGCGATCTTGAGGACCGGTCACATATCTGACAGAGCATGGGAGGCTGCTTATAGAAAAAGATGTCGCCTGAGAAAGGCCTGTAACTTTATAGACACGGAATACAACAGAGTGCTCCAGGCCATCCAGCTGCAGGTCTCCAGAGCTCTTCTCTCATACGCAGGGGTCAGACTGAAACAGGTAAGATTGCTTTTTTGTTTTTTTGCTGTGCATAGTATAGCTTTATGCACGATAAATGTTTGCTTTGGATGTTATGAGAAGCATGACTAAACCTCCCACACAGTTTTTTTTTTTTTATTCCATGTCTGAATTCATTATAAGCATGGAATGCACTTATATACTGTACATGTAGTAATCAATAGGTTGAGTGATTTGAGGTGCATATGCTACAGTTTAATAAGGTAGTTCTTTCTTATTGTACAAACGCAACATTATAGATCACAATCAGTCACCAGCAGTTGAATGTCAACAGAGTTCTGAATAGAGAATGAACTGCTTTTGAGGAATGTGGTTTTAAAATAATATGTTCATGTTTTATGTGTTTCCGCTGTAGTGAATTTGGTTTGCAAGGTCTATTAAGGAACTCACCCCGTATATTGTAATGATGCACAAATTGACTAATTAGTAAAAAGGCCTTACAGGGACTTTTGGCATGATGTGTTTGTCTTGTGGGCGGAGCTGTCATCAATTTTTAAGGTTTTAAAAGAAACTGTGTTTTCAAATGTAAAGAAAAACCCGAGGATTTTTTTAAGTGTTCATATTTCTGCTGCTACACTGTAAGAGATAATGTTATAGACACTTTTTATTCAACATTCTGAAAGAAACGAAACAAAGTCATACTTCTGCAGTGTCTGGTTATGGACATGACAAATTCAATTTATAAAAAATAGTAAAAGTTGTTGTTCCTACTTGTGGTGCCATGCCTCAAGGTTTATTGTAGGTCTTAACATCTAATGCACAGGGATTACTAACTTGATTGACTCATCATTTTGGATTTGACTCATTTCATGTAAATTTGCAGTGGAACAAAGTCTGTTCAACACTATGAGAACATTTGTTCCCATGGTATGTGTCAAGGCTTGTGTTGCATCCTGGATGGCTGTTTTCAATTGATTTTATTCCCTCAATAACTGCATTATGAAGTGTTTTAAACCACTGACTTTTTTTTTTTTTTTCCAACATACTGTCTCCATGGTTGGCAGAACTGAATAATATGAGGAACAGGCAGTGATTTTGTGGATCCAGTGCCAAAGGAAAAACAGTGTCTGGGTTGCTCCTTAATATGACAAAGGATTGATATGTTTGCAATTCTCTAAAACGTTCCAAGACCATTAATGCATGATTTTTACATTTTTAGGTGCATAAAAGTTTTTGCAGGATTATGAGGATTTATAATCAGGCCAGCAAATTTAGCAGTAGGTCAGAGTCATGAGCAGGGCCCGAGCTTTGACCTTGCGTAATCTGCTGCTTGTTATGCTTAGGATCATTACAGGCAGTTTTACTGGTCAGGACATTGGAGCCCCTTGTTTAAGTTCCTGCTGTGGCACGGCACTAGTTAAACACATTAGATTTTTTTTTTATTGCTCCTCTGTGGTACCAGACTTTGGCATATTTTATTACTAAGCTCATTTTTTCCCCCTTGTAACAAGAACAATGAATAGGTTATCTAAATTGTGTTTTAGAAATTGCATGATCGTTCCCATATGTAACAGTAAGTTGGGTTAAAATCAAACACATGCTTTGTTTGCAAAGTCCAGAAAGGCATGGGAAAAGCATCTTTTTCTCATACATATTCCAAAAACATAACTATTTTAATTAATTGTTGATATTTTATTTATTGATTTATTTATTTGGTGTAAATATCACAGAGCTGATTAAAGGGTTTAAGCTTCTTGTTGCGGTGGTGCAGTAAGTGTTTGTAACTGTGTGTATCGCTCAGCCGGGGGAGACATGGAAGGTGAGGTAGGTGGGGGGTGGGGGGGGGGGGGGGTAGCAAAAGAGAAAGAGAGCTGCTCTGTTCCACCAGGCCAATCCGAAGCCTCCAGAGACTTTGAGGTTCAATAGTGAAGGTGCACACAAGCCAGCATTCTTTCCATGTGAGCTTAGGGTGGTTGTACTGAGCACAAGCCCTGGTGTTTCCACGCCAGAATAATTCACATAATTTAATGGGCTGCCGAATTACCCGGGCCGCTTTTTCCATAATGTGGGTCTTTGTGTGTTCTTTGTTGACACAATTCAGCCTCTTGCCTTTTTTTTTTTTTTTTTTTTTCCCTGCAGGTCACCTTTTAACCGGAGAATAAATCTGAGCCGCAGTGTTGCTTATGTGGCCTGTTTTATGTTATGTGCTATTTAATTATGAGCTTGTTTGCTTTTCCTGCTTAGAATGGAGGATAAATATTGTTTCCCCTAACCTAACCTAGTTGTGGCCTTATCTTACCTTTTATTAGGTGATTAAATTGGTGAGAATACGTCAGGTCGGTCTCTCTCTCGCTCTCACACGTACACTTTGCTCACCTCTTCAGTTAGTGAACACCTGGCCTTTTAATGAAATCCTACAGTGCTCCTTCCAATTAACCTGAGAAACGTCCTTTCATTTGACCATGAGTGTTTGCCAAGTCCACACCGCGGTTTGCTCTCAGTAATTGATTTGGCCGTCAGCAGATGTTTGCCCACCCCTAACCTCCCTCCTCTCAGTCGCCGCGTTAATGGGAAGTCCTTTGAGAAGCGTATGCTAATTGTCCCTCTCGTAAACTGTACATAAGAGAGGAAGTACAGAGTTCAGGCCTAGACCTCTTCTGCCCTTGGCTGTCCCTGCTGCATTTCCACTGGGCAAGGCTCTTGGGGATTTTCTTTTTTTTTTCCTCTTTCTCTGATCGTCTCAGCAGGGCTACATGGACTTGAACAAGTCAAGGCAATCTCGCTGGCAGACCTTACACCTAATATTCATCGACTGGATTGTAGCTAACTGTCTTTGTCAAGTGAAAAACTGGCGAATGGAGACTGTTGTAGTTTTCCCTGTCATCAGAGGAAATGAGTGCAGTACAGGAAGATAAATACAGCCTGACGAAGCAGTGGTATGTGATTGCCTGATTAGTGACGGTATCCAGTGAAGGCGGTGACACAGTTCTCCAAACAGGTAATGACTTATGACTGGCGTGATAAGAGTTTTTATCATCGTCAGCAGCCGCTGGTGGTGATGTTAGTGGGAGAATTCAACACTAGGCATGTTTCCAGTGCAGTGATAAAGACTAAGTTTAACAGTGGAAGGCCATGCACTTCTTGCTCAAGCTGTAATACAGGTTCACTAATGGGCTTTCCATCAATCTTGAATATAAAACCGTAAGAGATGTGTTAATATCTAAGAACGTTATTGCTGTATAGCTAAAGAGATTATTCTTTTCAAGGTAGATGGAAACTAGCAGTCGATGTTAAGACTTGCTTGGAGCCTCTTCAGGATATTTACAGTACATACATGTCAAAACACAGTCTTGAGTTTTGTTCTCAGTTCAATTTTATAACCTAGTAGAAGAGAAATAGTTAGAAATGTGTAATTGTATTTTCCTAAAATACATGACCTCCAACATGCCATATCGACACGTCTGTGCAGATGTCCAGCCAACGCCCCTGGATCTCCCTATGCACTCATACAGTAGAATATGGGGGTGGGGCAGTTGAATTTTGGCTAGCTCTCGTGTCTTGTTAGAAACGTGAACTCCTGGGATACTAAACAAACAGCATGTTTGTAGTTTTTTTTTTTTTTTTTTGGGTTTCTAATTGTACTGCCCAGTTTGACCCGGAAGAAAGAGGATGGGTTCAGGGAGTCACCCCCACCCCCGGTCACGTTTTTGCAGTTGCAAGTTGTGTGTTTCAATGCATTCGTGTAAATTGAAATGGAAACCTAGATGGTGACTCAAAAAAACAAAAGAACACTTCAAAGTGCTTTCATTTTGAATTGGCCTTAACTGAATTGCAGTAGACTTGGATTGGATCTGAACTCATTTGCATGATCTATCCTGTCCCCGTAACTTTTGGTCTGTCTGAACAATGCTAGATCATCTTTGTAATTGAATGACTGTATTTTTATTTTGGTTTGTTTTTGTGTTCACATGTAATCTGAGACACGATATGCTCCTTTAACTTTCCTTACCGTACAAGCAGATTTAAATCCCACATTATAGTATATATAGTTTGAAATTCAGACTTGCCAGACATGGGCCACATCACATCCTGTGTCGGTCCTTGTACCGAACCACAGGAAGTGACGCTTTCTGATAAGACTGAGCTCACTCTCACTAGCGCACGCAACTGTCATTGCGACCTCGTGCCAAACACAATATGGACAGGACGGGGGCACCACGGGGACTCCAATATCGGCAAGAGTGTATGCTTTGTCTCTCTTGATCTTATCTACTCTATAACCTTGTGCTTCCATGCAGAGCCTACTACTGAGACTAACAATCTCACATACTGACTCTTTACACCTCTGTAACTGCTATTTCTTCTTTACTGTACAGCACAGCTTCCCAATCTTGGTAGGAGAGTACCTGATGTCTATCACACAGGTGTTAGTCAGCTGAGTAGTTAAATCAGGCATGTTGTGGGCATGGAAACCAAAGTAAACCGTACACGATGGGGGTCGTCCAGGACCAAGTTTAGAAACTTGTACTGTGTAATGATGCCAGTGATATGTAATGTAATGTAATGTAATGTAATGCAATTATATGATTTAGCACTAAAGTGCGCAGGGTCTTCAAGTCAAACTAGGATTGAAATTTCTAATGAATGAAGGCGTGAACCCGATAGACATTTGCAGAGTAAATCCCAGTGCACTGATAAAACTCTTAGCTGCAGTAAAAAATAAATTAAGGTGCAACTGTTAAAGAAGTAATTTCAGTGAGTCCTGACCTCCCTGCCGTAAGTGCATTAGTGTGTCTGCGGTTTAGATAGTAAATTAATGATAGTTTTTACTCTCATAACTGTGTTCTGTTATTCTGTGGAGTTATATCCTAGGGAGTTTTTCTTGATGTAGTCATCCTTGGCCTGCATAGTGATGTTTAAGATGCTGAGAGAATTTTGATCCTACGATCTGGAGTACTCAAGATGTGTTGAAAAGAAATTGTTGACTTGAGTCATTTTGTAGCCAAGTAAACATGAACATTTTTTTTCTTTTTTTTAAAGAAACAGGAACTATAATGTGTTGTATGTTGAAAGAACATGTACAGTATACAGTATGTAAGAAATATGATTTCAAGGTAACATGGAAACGTGTATAAATGCTAAAATTAAATGTTTTTTTAATGTCAACATGTATAATGCTTTTTTTCTTTTTTTAAATGTTATCGTAAAAAAATAATAATAATAATTTTAGCATTTATAACACTTTCCATACTTCAATACATCAACGTTCTCAAACTGCTGATGCTAGGTTAGGTTTGTTTTTCTTTTAGCTGCCCCCATTAAAGGCCACCACACAGGTTGATTTGGCACAGGTTTTATGCTGGCTGGGGTTCTGAGTCGGAATACTGTATTTCTAAATGCTGACACCACTCACTCACTCACTCACTCACTCACTCACTCACTCACTCAGGCACGCATTCACTCAGGCACTCACTCACTCACTCAGGCACTCACTCACTCAGGCACTCACTCACTCACTCAGGCACTCACTCACTCACTCAGGCACTCACTCACTCAGGCACTCACTCACTCA
>JAQMYK010000006.1:5445128-5464137 GCA_030014345.1 Clarias buthupogon
ATTATATATATTAATAATATAAATTAATATAATTTTAGCAAGTAAATCCAAATTAAGTTCTTAGAAATAATTCACTTTAAACAAAGTATCCGGTGTTAATATTGAATAACAAAAACTTGACTCACTATGACTATAGCTGTAGAAGCTGGCATGGTGTTAAAAAAGAAAGAAAGAAACCATGATCGGACTGGCTGGTTCAAATCTGAAACGCCGGCCTCCCAGGAACTCCTATAATGGCCCAAACATGAGGAAATGACTTGGAGTGAGGTCAGGACTGTATGTGATAACTCCTGTAATGTGCTCATGAATAATAATGTACAGTTCTTACAGGCAGGTGTGTCTGTCCACATGTGTGTCAATGTCCAGGTATCAAGCGTTCCACTAGCTGAATGTTCAAGGGAAATGACTGCAGTAGGATCAGAATCACCTCGGCTGGGATCGGTCATTCACAGGAGCACAGCCTTCTTTAAAACGTTTGCAACATTTCAAATGTTTTACCGCAGTGAAGAGCTCCATCATTGTACTGTGCGCTTGTCTGCTGTAAAATGTCAGTCGTTTTTTACGCCTTCATTCATGAGAAATGTCCTTAGAATAATGCACTCAGGTGGGCGAGGTGACTCAGCTGTAATTGTTGATTTTGAAACTGAGAGCTCACAGCATGGAAACTTCTGTCCGTCAACAGAGCTCTTCTTATAGCTTAACGAGCAGCTTTCCTTGGATGGAGGAAGCTGTCGCAGCAGTGGCGAGGTTTTTCCAGGCTGACCGTAACCCAGAAGTTAAACTGTCATGTTTAATTACAACCTCAGAGTCCAGTTTCTGTCCAATTCTGTCACTTCTTCTCTAGCTGAATGGAGTTGGATATTGACATGAATACTGGTGGCACTGAAAGGTGGCTCTTTCACACGGGGCAAGTTGCAACATTGGATCTAGCTTTAAAGGAAGACAAGAAACTTAATGTAGTACATGAGATTTATCATAAATCCTTTGGAACGGAGGGCTGGTGATGTCTAATTAAACCTAAAAATTTTTTTAAATAACATTGTGGCATCATATATTTTTTGGACTTAAAGTACATTCACCTACCTATATTGTTTTTTTCCATCGCATGGATAGTTCTTTGTTTAGTCTGTACAACCTCCACTGTATAATGACTTCTTCATAAGGATGTTCAGACAGACGGATATTTTCCAGGCCTGACTGAGGGATTAATATCAGACTCTAGCAACGGTTTCAGCTCAGGAAACAATACAGAGCAGGACAAAACAGGACAAAAACTAGACAGCATCAATAACTGGAATAATTTATTTATTTATTAATTCATCTTAAAGACAATGTAATAATTATTAGAAAGGTCTTATCTATTAATACGCCTCGTGGACTAATTACCTGAAAATATCTATAAACAAATGTTAAGTCAATTATGTATGAGAGGAGTTCAAGTCAAACTGGTCAAATTTCTCATGAATGAATGCCTAAAGCAAATTGACATATACAGAACTTTTTTTTACTGCAGCTAAGAGTCTCATCACCGTACTTTGAAAGGTTTTTAATGAGGCTGTATGTCTATGCATGACCATCCCGGCCGAGGTGTCTTACAGCTCACTGCAGTCTTTTTGTGAACGTTCAGCGAGAACGCCTGATACTTGAAAATCAACGGATAACTTGTTGCCAATATGCGGAAGAGGAGCATTTGTCTGGTCGAACTGTACACACAATCATTCACCAACATTACAGGACCTTGGCTGAGAGTTATTGCCACATGCCCCATATAGTCCTGACCTCGCTTCAAGCCATATCCACATGTTTGGGTCATTAAAGGAGTTTCGGGTGGCCAGTGTTTCAGTGAAGCAGGCACCGGTGTACTGAGAGAACTTTCTACCTTGATGTTATCCAAGCACAAGTGAAATGTTAGGAGAAGTGCAGCAGGGCATTTATTATTCTGTGCAATCAAAAGTCCCAGTTTGACTTTGCATTATAAAGCAGTAGCTCTTGGAAAGTGGAGGTGAAGCGGGAAAAACTTTTGTGATTCACAAGGAACTCTTGGTAATATCAAGTATTGAACGAAGTTAAAACGGGGGTGCATGTAAACAATTTTAGTTTTTTTTTAAAGAAGAAACTATGTAGTTATTTGTAGTTACATTTTACTGCATTAGCTAACTATCAGCATTAATACCCCAGGTCATGTTAACAAAGTAGGTCAATGTGCATGGTGTGATCGTGCAAGTGACCGTAGTTTAAATGTTAACTAAATCACTGTTACTTGTATTACTACTATGTATTAATGGTTTATTCATGTTAATACAACAAATGATGCAAATTACTGTAAGTGACCTTAGTGCGAAGAATTACCGCCATACTATATTCTAATACAGTGAACTCCAGATTTGGCTTATTGTGTAATGTAATACTACACCCAAACACGCTTATGGCACTTCCGACCTCATCCCAACCTCGTCAGCCGAGCATGTTTCTGACAGCTGCTAGCTGTTTGCATCATATGACACAAAGTACTGGAAGGATCCACATCGTTGCGCTCCATTAGCACTGGATTAGTGCGCCAAGTCACGTCTCAGGAGCGATGTCGTTTACTGTAAACCAACAAATGAGGTAAAAGCAAGTGATGGGAGCCAGGTCTGCTTTTAGATGTGCGGCTCTGATCTTTCAAACGCTCTCCCGTTGTCGCTTAGAAGGAGGTGCTGATCTCATCTCTAAGAAGGGACTTTAATTAAAGTGCAAATTCCAACAAATTGATGTGCAACCCTTGCTTTTGATGTCCGGTCGGTCTGTTTTTAAATAAGGATGTGGTTGCTTAAAAAATTAAATAAAAGCTAATTGATAAATGATTTTCTGAAAAAAGAAAATTTAAACACTTATATATACTGTGTAATATATACATGTACAGTGTGTGTGTATGTATGTGTGTATATATATATATATAATGGATTTTTCTAAGCCTTCTATTGGACAATTGATGCAGTGATTAATATGGTCCCTCTGGCTACAAGTTATTTAACCCAACCTGATGCAGTAATTAGCTTCTCTTTTCTTAAACATGTCTATAAAATATCTGTTAAGAACTGTTGAATTCATTATTAAAACCTGGAAGAATGGTGATGATCATCATTGAGGAATAAATGTGGTCATCCTGAATGAGCATGATGGTAGATCACTTTAAATGCTTAGCGAAATCAAATTGTGTAAAAAACAAAACAAAAAAAACAGTACTGTAGATCTCATAACTATGTTTAACAGTGGACTTCAGAGAATTTCCACACTCGTAATGCGAAAAGAACCCAGAGTTCAGGAAGCATGACGTATCCTTGTTGCACATGGATCCAGACCTTAACCCCATTGAGAATCTTTGTGAAGTGCTGGAGAAGACCGTTCGCTGGGGTCTGACTCTCCAATCATCAATAAAAGGTCTTGAAGAGAAATTTAGTGTGACTCTGGACAGACATAACTGTTGTGACCATTGCATAAGCTTTTTGAAACCATGCCACTGTTGTAATCAAAGCAACAAGAAATGGTGTGCAACTTTTTTTTTTTTTGGCTGGGCAGTGCATTATCCAATTATTTTCATTCTTAAGATAAATATAGATAAGGCTGCATGTGTTCACACTCTCACTTTGCATTTTTGATCCTTTCCCAATATTTTATAAGGCATAATTAAACTTGTAGTAAAAGTAAATACATTTTCTTCTATTTACAGCAGTTGGGAGATGAACCTATTTAGAACAAGTACTTTTTCGGTCCATTATTATTATTTTATTTAAAATTATTATTTTAATCATGCCTGCCATAGTGTCAAACAAAGTTGTTAACGATGAATTAATGAATGTGCTCTGCATGCATAACGTATTGTGCAGCACCGCATAAGCACATTTTTGTTTTTGTCCCACATGCTTCATATGAGGCCTCCTGCTCCTCTCCACATTAACATAAAAGCTCTTCACTTCAGCAAGGTTTTGCGCACACCAAGGTCTCTGAAAATTTTTTGCCGGTATAAGTAGATTATGTGTATTCAATATACAGTAGGTTGTTAAGAGTGCTAGTACAGTCGTCTTGTGTCTTCAGTGCAACTTGAGCTTCTGGCTTGAATGGAACATGATCTAGAACAGACTTTGATCAAGTGTCTTCAGGGAGCTGATCTGTTTTTAGGTTTTAGATCGGATCAGTTGCAGGGGTCACTTATTCAACACTGACTCACTAAACAAGTAGATAGTTATGTTGTCCATGTAGTAAGTGGATTGGATTGCAGTTTTGTTGTTCTTCATGCTTGACTCAAGATGAATAGGTATTTGCTGCAAATTATTATGCGCCATTATGAACCTAAGATGAGATAACATGAGATATACATTTATTCGTTCCACAATGGAAAAATTTCTATGTTACAGGAGCAAAGAAAAAAACAATACAATAGTTACACTTTCAATCAAATTGCACTAGGTAATATAATATTGCACAGTTTAAAAAGGTGTTATTGCACAAAAATGTAAGATATTGTAACTATATTGTGAGATATTGTAGCTATATTTAAGATATCGTAATTATTGTTACTATATTATAAAATTTAAGATATTGTAAAAGCAGTATTTTGTATCAACAGTATATAACAGTAATGACAGTGTTTGATTGTACAGTCTAATATCAGCAGAGAGAAAAGACCTTTATCACTTCTTCAGACACATAGGATGTACAGTATGTTACTGAAGGAGCTACTCAGAGATGAAACTGTTTCATGATCTGAGAGTCATTCCCCAGCAATGTTGATAGCTCAGCCATCATCCTCCTTTCTCCCACCTCCTGTACAGTGTCCAGGGGAATCCCCAGAACTGAGCTGGCTGCCTTTATCAGCTTGTCCAGTCTCTTCCTGTCTGCAGTAGAGATGCTGCTGCACCGGCAAACCACTCCATAGAGGATGACTGAGGCCACCACAGAGTCAAAAAAAAGTCTTCAGTAGTTCTCCCTGCACTCCAAAAGACCTTGGTCTACTAGCCGATCTAGTAGATCAGAGTCTGCTCTGTCCTTTTCTATAAAATCTTTAAAGCATCATTAATGTTACAGTATACATAGTTTGATTTAATTTAAAACAATTATGTATGTACTATGAATATGTATTTGTATGCAATTCCTTTAACCCTGATGTAAATTTGATACTTGCATACAAATTAACAAAATTCAATAATTCAATTCAGTATATCATATTATAGTTTATAATAATGGATCATATTATGTTTGTATTTTTAATGGAGCCTTGAGGAAAACATCTGACATAAGGCATAAACCAGTGAGAAACAGGTGCAGATGATGACAGATGTTCAGGTCGGTGATTAGTACACAGTACTGGTGATGCTGAATGCCGAGTGGTTGGAACAGACGAGAGGGGAAATGAGGTCGCTACTGAGGTTAATTTTTTAAAATTGCATCTTTAAGCACTTAAAAAAAAAAAAGAAAAGAAAAAAAAAAGGTCAGATTTATTTCAATCTACACTATATAATTAAATTTAATATGAAGAAATAAGGGGTGGCTCAAAACTTACTTACTCCTATCAGTAACCTATAGCCTTAACTGATCGAGGCACCACTGGCACACAAAAAGCTAAAGTAGAAAACTTAAAAAATAAATAAATTTATTAAAAAAAAAAAAAAAAAAAAAAAAGGTCCTTAAATTGTAACAAAATCTGAAAGAAAATATAATATGATATCAGGATATTTATAAAATTGTTAAACAGGATCCCAATGTTAATCAGCAACTACAGTAGGTATAGTGATCTCGTACTGGGTGGTGACTGGTGACTCTCATTGCTACTGTATGTACAGTATTTTGGCCTTGCTCAGAATGTTGACCCAATTATAAGCATGAATGTTGCCATTAAAACACAATTTATGTGGTGGCAAAGGATTTAGAATTGTTTGTTATTTACAGTATATTTGGACTAGGCCAGCTTCTTGACCGATCCAAGCCTCGAGTCTAAAATGAAAAGTTGCCTTGAAATGTAATAAACCACATGCGTCCCTCCAGAACGTCCAGCTCCGTGCCATATCCGTTCTTTCCTTTCATTATGACTTGTTCTAATGGGATGGGTTTCCTGTTCAGTTTGCTACATACAGCTTGATATCGTCTTGTCAGATTTTAAAATGGTCCCCAGTGACCCTAAACCCTCCTTGTGCACGTTTGCCCACTGCATTCGTCTTGTCCCTGCCCACTGCTTGCTTATTATATGAAAGTCTGCCGGTTGGATCTACAAACGACTGCCTACATCTCCACTCAGCTGCTAAACGCTAGGCCTCGTAGCCAAATGAGCTTCGGCCAAAATCCTGTAGAGACAGAGTAGAGCCAGACTAATAAACAGACACTAACATCACTAAACACTGTGTACAAATGTTGAGGCCAAGCATTGGGGAGAATCATGCAGAGAGGAACACAGAACAGGTACAGTGTGCCTAACTCACAACGGCATCATTTCAAAGACGGCAGTTCGGTTCAGGAGTAGGAAAGTTGGTAATGAAACGTGGTGCGATCAGATAAAGGCTGTGCCATGGCAATTAGAAAAGTGCTAATGCCCGGAGTATTAGATTTTGTTCAGGCTAATTCCATCTGGCTCAGGTCATTTTTTACATTTTTTTTCATTATTACTAATGATCATTCGGAGCATTCGATATATTGTCTAAACCCTACTCCAAATTAACTTTAATGCCAGTTTCTATGCAAAACCTTAAGCCAAATAAATGCAGCAACATGGGCTTTTAGAGATCGTTTTAGCATCATGCACACTCTACCATCAATCATAGGTGCGGGTGGTAGCCTTTCACTGAAATAAATGCCCCGAGCTGTGACGGGGTCAATGTTGCGTCCCTTCAGCTAACAGGTGTATAAAAGCTCCTGGGTTATTGGGAAGAGCATGGACTTTTTGGTTGTGCACATATTTCTAGGAGACAGACGACATCATCCAACTGAACGAAAATTAATATTTAATACTTAATATCACTCTTATGAATAATGTTAATGTATTCTTTTAATCTTTCAGGTGCACTGTGGAAAATTTGCAGACTCAATTACTATACGATTAAAATGCACAATCTCTCCTTTGTTGCATGAGTATTAATGAATCTCCAGAATTTTTTATATTTTGATAACCATGCTTATATTAGATGGTTGCTTTACTTATATTTTATAAAAAACAAAACTTTAATGTTGCAGTTTGGTTCCTTTTTTTGTGGAAATGGGAAATGTATCTGCACTCTTCTGTTTCTTGTCTTTCAAACATGAAACCAAATAAGTGTCACTGCAAGTAAACAGATCATCACGAGGAGGACAATTAGAATAATATCAATCAGAGGAAAAGGCAAAACAAAAGGTGTGCCAAAATCAACTGTTTGGTTTAATGTTAGCATTATTAATCACCTCGATCACACTGGTGAGCTTAACTGTGTCAAACAACTTGACAGACCTTGGAAGACCACAGGGTAGATGACTGAAAAATGCTTTCAATCATAAAGAAATGTTGAACAAAAAAGGCACCAGGGCCAAAACAAGTAAGTGCTTGAAACGGCAGTTTCACAGGGTGGCCAAACTTCACTAGGACGGATGTCTAGCACCTACACCAGGGTAAATACGAAGCTCCTGCACTAGGGCAGATCACAGGCCCCCGTGCCCACACCACGGCAGACCCCGCCCGGCTGTAAGATAAATGTGACAGATAACTGAACCTTAATCTTATTCACCAGCTTCACAATGAATTAAACATGAGTAATTAAATGTTGCCCGTTACTTAAAACATTGGTTTTCTTACTTAAAATCTAAGCACAGCATTTAAACAATACAACCTTCAAAAACAAGAGTTTAACACTTAACTTCAAATTAAATTCAACAAAAAGAGTAATTTTTATACTGAGCAGAACATATCTCATTCACATATAATAGTTATTTCTAAACAAACTTGCTGAATAATTCGCTCCTAGCACACGGGATGCCAGTGTGTGAATAGTTTAGAGTGTACCACCTGTGGGATTATAAGGAAATGGTGACGTTTTACCTTCTCAGTGGTGTCCATAGTCTTGACCATGTGTTGAGCAACTGTGAGCACATGGCTGCAGGCAGTTTCTAATATAATGAGTTTGAGACTAATTCCCTCATAGAGTTTGGAGAAAAAGGCCAATTGAAGGCTTTTTAACAAGTACAATCTTTGATAATGTAATGGCATAAAATGCGTTTCTGTTGCACCAGCCTCATGGCTGATCAAGCTGACGGCCAATTGCAGTCATTGGCAGGTCCCATATGTGTTATAAATGTAATACATTTTTAAAAATCGATTTTTGGAGTCAATGTGGTGAGAAATTAATAGGCACACAAATGAATCGTGAATTATGTGATTCATAACTGAATCCCTTTTTCTTTTTTCTCCATCTATTTTCTATACATATCATATATACTGTCGAGATATACGATGTGTGTATATGCACTTATTTTTCAATCATCTGAAAGTAGTTATGACACCGTCTGCTTTCCTAAGGTTTTATCAAAGGCACTGTTTTAGAAATGAGAAAACCGACCACCACGCTATTGACTTGCTAAGTACTATTAAGAATCTTTCATCCCAGGTTGCTGTGGCAATAAGCTCCTTAATTCCAGTCGCCATTGCATGACACACAGACAGAAACCATGCCTCGTCTGAAAGACACGGCCAGGCTCTCAGCTGTACTTACACCTCAAAACTCTTGATAGTTGCATCACCATATTGACATGCTCTCTGAAGAGCTTTGTTTGTTCCCTTGATGTGCAGCTTCACACTGATTAAAGGTGTTCATAGGCCAAGATTTATTGAAAGAAATCGTTGTGGAACAACTCCAAGTGGTGTATTGTCTCTGCTAATGATCATGCGAGATTAAGACGTGGAGCACTCGATTTTGATGTTTGTTACTTTAACTTTTTTTTTTTTTCTTAAAAAAAAAAAAAAAAAAGGTTTTGCAAAAAAGAATTAACAATAATGGCAACGGTAAAATGATTCCTTCAGAGATCTGAGCCATAGCAGAAGACTGAGCTTAACTGGAACTCTGTCAGTATCAGGAACAGTTGTATCTTTTATCTGTTTATTTTTGATAAGGCATTCAGCAACCATTTCAAACAATGACCTATCAGTGTTTCTCCACTAAAAAAATGGGTGATAATGTTTTTACCTGGAAAGAAACCAGGCAAGGCATCACGTCTGGGATTTTGCACACACTTTACATCATTTAGCGTTTGCATGTACAAACACAAGCATGACTTCTTGTCATCTATTAGAACATAAATGATGGTTAATCCAAACAGTGAAGAAGTGTTAAGCATGAGACGTGGACCATATGGTTGTTTGGTTAAGTCAGAGTGCTGTGACAGTTCTTGGTGCCATTTCCTAACTTTCATATAGTGCTGTTATGTCTTGGGAATGTGCATATTCTGCCAAAAACTCTCTAGTTAGGCAGCTATCTCCAAAAACATACTCAGGGTAGTGATTTTTGTATCCACAACACCAAGACTGGTCAAATATCATGGTGCATAACACGACTGATTATCATTACAAGCCTGATATTCACCTTAAAATATTCATTATTGACAGTATCCGAAAGCTGCAGTGTAATAGAATTAATTGCATCATGGAAAAAACAATTCATACCACATCACTGGTGCTTTTACTTATCTTTATTCTTTCTTCTCTGTCCCTGAATCCAGGTCCAGCTTGCTCTTCCTGCTCTGAACTGTAAGGTTCACCTCCTGCACCCCTGCAGGAAGTTGCTGGCTCAGGCATGGCTGCCAGCCCGTGTGCAGAACACTAAATACCGCGCCTGCTCCTGTCGGACTAGCTTACCGGTCCACCTGAGTGGATCCTTGCTGGAGGCCACGGCTGCCATCCCCACCAGCACGCCCATTGTGAAAGGTATGGGGAGCTCAAACCTGGCTTAGTTAAGAGGATTGCTATACCTCCAAAGCATTTGCCCTGTTGTACTGAGATTACAAGCACAGATCCCAGCGATGCCCCAGCCATTTATGGTCGAGAGTCCAGCAGAGCGAAATTGGCCGTGCTCTCAGAGGGGAGATGTGGCATATCCTCAATCTCCTAGCAAACATAACACTAGATGCTTTTGATTGCAGTGTTGCTGTGATTGTTAGGGGAATGAGTGAATGCCACACCTCCCTTTCTGACAGCACTTCCGATTTTGCTTTCTTGGACTCCTGACAATGGATTACCCAATCATGGGGGACTGTGAGCTCATGCATGCAGTGGAGGACAGTGCTTTCCTCGCTTTCCTCTAAACCTGGAAGCGTGTTCGCCAAATCTGGTTGATAACTGTCAAGGGAAAGAGGAGATATAACTGAAGAGTGGGAATTGACCGTGACTAAATTAGGGTCGAGGAAAAAGAATCATTACTTTGATTCTCTTGCTATTGGTGATTTAAAAACAAGCTTTATGAATTAAGATAGTTGAATCCTGTATACTATTGATGGGACCGTCATAGATTAAAGTGGATAATAAGTTGATTTCCAGTGTATTTCAAGCGATTTTGATTATGAAAAATTTATCTGTCGTATACTGTAAGGTGAACCATACAAGGATTTAATGCCAATAAATACACATGCTCACAACATTTTGTCTATGGTTAACCAGAACTAGCCGTATGGATAGTCGAGAGCTTGACATATTGGGAACGAAAAGAGTTAAAGTTATACTAAATGCATTGTAACTTTGAAAGCTACCAGCTCGATGTAGCTCAGTGATGCTGCAGAACCTTCAACTTTGGGATGCATTTTTTGCATGTAGGATTGTGGAATTTGGCTCTGACTCTTTACATTTTCACATTCGGAGGGGGGAAAACTTAAGACGATCCAAGTCCTATGGTGATGAACGAACATTATTTTTTTTGTTCTTGATTGATAGACTTGGGGGGGCGGGGGGGAGATCCGAACTGTCAAATAAGCATTGTACTGTGCAGGCAAACAGATAATTAATCAGTCATTGATTGGTTTAGTCAAACCGATGATTGAGTATGGAATGATTACAGAGTCCCATCACTACTGCACACTAATATTCCATTATTCCAATGTTCCTAGAACAACCCACAATCCGTCTGCCGTTTTGGAGATTATCTGACCCAGTCGTCTAGTCATTACGTTTGTCAGACCCTTGCCAGAGTCACTCAGATCTCATTTTCCCCTTGCTTTTAACACATCACCTTCAATTGTTCAAGGTGCCCAATTTCTCCTTGTTGCCTAATATATCTTGTCCTCTGACAAATGCCAATGTAATGTGATAATCAGTGTAACTCCCCTCACCTGTCAGTGGGATTAATGCTATGGCTGATGGGTGTACATTGACAGCATTAGATTTAGATGACTCACTATAATTGAAAACTTGAATAAATTAGTTTTACAGTAACATTAATAAAAGTTACAGTGACCTTATCCAAAACTCACATTGTAATGACTATGTTAAAATCTGGTGTATGGGGGAGGAACGGGCATGTCATAGCCTTCCTCTCTTCTTATTCATAATCCACACATCTTGGCATTCTGCTTTGACAAGAAAAGGAGCAGAACACAAGCTCTCCTATCGATTGTCTTGCTTTAATAAGAATCCCGCATGATGTAACCTTCAGGTGTCCCCTGGTGCCGTGTGCCCCAGCAGCCTGGACCCGGAGCGCTGTAAATCGATCCTTCGGGCAGCTTAACAGCCAGTCGTCTGGCGTACGGCCAAGTGACGTGGCGTCTCCAGTTCTGAGCTCGACCGGCTGAGTCACTCGCTCTGCTATCCCCGACCTCCAAATGTTAATTACAGGAGCATTCTTTCACTTTCGAGCTGCGGGAAATGATTTCCCTTCAGAGCCAAAAACACAGCCTCTTTAATGGACATTGGCGCAGGTTTTTTTTTCCTTTTTTCTTTCTCTCTTGGCTTTTTACAAAAGAGTCAGCCGTGACGGTGGGCTGCGAATTGCGTGTCTTCAAAAACATGTCTTGTTTTCGCTTGGTCTACATTTTTTGCCTCTGTCGTTATCTGTTGGATTTATTAAGCGAGATTTTTTGATTGTGTGCTGCTCGAAGAAAGCCAACATGCAGTAGTGGAGCAGCTCTTGAAATTTAATCTTGTTTAAAGTGTTCTCTTATGAGTTTCTATTTAAAATTTGTCTTAAAAAACAAAGCACTTTAAATCATCATCATAAAAGGTTTAAAAGGTAAACTTCAAAGTTGCACACTCAAAGATTTCATTCAGTCACCTTTAGCTTTGATTACACCATACAATATGGTGACCAGTTCATGTGTGAAAATGATTATTCATGCTCTCAGAACCAATTTGAGTCCTGGAATATGCCCGTGCCATATGGAAGCAAAATAGTCTCATTAATAATTCACACAAAATACACGATGCACACATGCGTATCCCAGTTCACATGCGTGAAACCCAATTCACATGCACGAAAAAAAATGTTTTCACAAAAAAACAACTCGCGTGCACAAGATAAATATATTTATTCATAATATACGTTTCACAAATGCAAAACACAGTTCACAGATGTACAACTGTGTACAAACTTTTTGAATGTTTAAAATTCATGAGTGTATCATGGACTGTTAATGTGAAAATCGTCTTCTGTGTGTGAATCGCCCTGGATTTCTGTGTGTACTGTATTTTTGAGACTTTGCTGGCAGCAACGTGGCTCACTCGTACTCTTTAGCCAATCAGATGCGACCTCACCATTCAACCAATCACAGCCCTCCAGGAATGCAGCACTCAAGTACAGTAGCTCAGCTTTGCACACCTTTTTATGGAAGTATAATAGTGCCAAAATTCCTCAAAGCAAAATAGCAGTTTTTATTGCAACACGTTTTTTTCAGTTCATGTAATTCAACCTGCTATTTTGCTTTGAGGAATTTTGGCACTATTATACTTCCATACCTTTTGCGCAATCTGAGTTAATTAAAACGGAAATGAAGTTTTACCTACTCAAACCAAGAACAGGTGCACGTGTAAGTTATTACTTTATTTCGTAATGTTTCATTAATGAAAATAACACAGCTAACCACTTTATCATCTTCAATTGTGTTTTGCATTTGTGAAACGTATATTATGAAAATACGTATTTAATTTGTCCATGTGAGTAGCTTTTTTGTGAATATATAATTTTTTTCGTGCATGTGAATTGGGATATGCATGTGCGCATCATGTCTATTGTGTGAATTATTAATGAGGGTATTTTGCTTCCATAGTGCCATCAGGGAAGAAAAACCTTCACTGATGTGATCATTGAGTACATTCAGGTCATCAGCTGACTTTTGTTTTATTGTCACATAACATTGCTGAGTCTAGAACTGAAGGAACCCCAGATCATAACACTGTCTCCACAGGCTTGTACAGTGACCACTATGTATGATGGGTTCATAACAACTGTGAGCACCTGTAACCGAGCACAAGCAATGTCCCTCTGGGATTAATAAAGTTATTTGAATCTTGAATCTTGAATAACTTCATGCACTTCCCTTCTTACCCTGACGCACTCACCACTCTGGAATAGAGACTTATCAGACCATGTGACCTTTTTCCATCTTTGTGCTGTTTAGCAAATTCAACTTTTTAGACTGATTAGTCTCATTTAAGTGGTTTTGATATGGACACACAGCTGTTTAGTCCCAATCCTGCGAGTTCTCGCCACATTGTGTGTACAGCAGTGCTCTTGCTTTTATCATTAAACATAGCCACAGTTTTTACTGTTACTTTTATTTATATATATATATATATATAAAACCATGCTACTTTTTCTATGCAACAGGTTATTTTGACCACTCTGATAAGACTATTTTTTTCAGGAAAATAGTCAATGATCATTTCCTAGCTGCTCTTGTTTCTTATGTCTGTTAAGCAGCTTGTGAATATTAAAAAAAAATGCCTTAATACCTCTAAACGTTAACATGGATCTAGTTTAATTTAGCAGCATTTTCTTTCTTTATTATGCAGGTAAATATGGAAATGCGGGGAAAAGGAGGTAGAAATGTTAGAGAGAGATGGTAACATCGTCCATCCCATCAAGAGAGTTAATTAACTATATAACCGGATATAAACGGATCTAACATCAAGCTGCTCTTCAGAGGACACTTTTGTGATCTTTCCCCAAAATTCATGTCTAAACTTCAGAAGCAGAACAAAACAGTTGAGACAATTGATGTGTGCGTGAGTGACCTGACATCATGACGAGCGGAGATGGACAAGAATAGCAAAGGGCAGGTCCAAGTGACAGGAATTTTGCCTTGTCCATTACTATGTTCTGTATGTGAGGCCTCTTTGCTGTTCCTCGTGCCAAAATGGTGCGTCAGATATGAAAGACATCTGGCTCGTCCATTAGCAAAATATTTTGTCTATCTGCCTATAGATTTTTTATTTTTTATTTTTTCTGTCTTGTTCCATTTTCTTTTTTTAATTCATAGCTATATATTGTGTTAAACGTGTTTCTTTTCTTTTTCCTTACAATGATTACAGATCAGGATAAATGCCTAATCTGTGTTATATCAGTTTAAACCTGGATTTGGGCCAAAAACTAAAACCACATTTTAGAGTAGCAGCACTTGCGTATGGTTTGCCCGAGCCCCTGGAGCCGCTCTGGTGAATGTCTATCAAAAGTCCGAGCCTTATAAACACATGTATCAGGGTCCACCTGTTGTTTGGATGTCATTGCTGTCTGTATACAGATCGCGATGTGTCCATCAGGGGGTGCATGTGGATCCCGGCTTCTCTCTCTCTCTCTCTCTCGTTCTTGCTAGTCTTTCAGATTAAAGCAACAAAGTGCGTGCAAATGTGTGTGCGTGTAGAGAGAGATAGAGCCTAATAGGGAGGGGGGGAGATGGAGTGGTCGAGCGGGTGAGTGTACGTGTGTGTGTAAGAGCTGTGCTGTACGTCAGTTTGCTGGCAGTAAGGCGTTGGGCAGTTGTAGTTTTAGATGTGGTTAAGTGACTCTCGCCGGTGCAGCTTCAGGAAAGGAACCGGAGCCACGGGAGCCGTCACCATGAAGCACTCACACTCGCACACCATGGACTACAGGCTGATGAGTAAGAGCACTCGGACTTTAAACTACTACTGGGTTTGGTAGCTCCTGCTCTTTATCTGTCTCTGGTTTGCATGAAGACTAGAATGTTATTTATTTATTTTTTATTATTTTTTTTAAAGCTCTATGATGGATAGAGGAAATGTAGTGTTTCTGGATGGCTCATGGCAGTGATAGTTTATTGGCTTGTACAATACATGTGCACTGTATCTGTGATGTGCGATATCTACTGCATCATTGTGTACACGTCCCTGTTGTCCTGATTTATATTTTACAATTTGGAATTAAGTTTTCCCCAACTGAAACTGAGAGTGTGTGTATTTTATTAAATTTTCATGTTACAGCAGCATGTTCATGGATTATATAACCTGGTTCAAGCAAACAAGGTGTAAAAGAATATTAAAGGTTACGTTAAAATTAAAGGCATAAAATTTCTTTACCGCCCTTATAAAAACCCTATAATAGTCCATGTTTACTGCAGTCAAGATGGATTGAAGCTACTACTGTATATATAGCAGGAAATGAGGGGCACTCATTTGGATTAATTTGGTTTTTGGATTAATATTTGGAATTTTAAGAACTTAATGTACAGTTTCCTCCTGATGTCCACCAGATGCGTTCACATCGTACAAACTGCATTTCCACCTGCCAGATCCCAGACCGCGATGCGAAACAGAGGATCAGCCAGAGCAGCTCCTCTACAGCTCATGATACGATCCCCATCCATGATGGAGCAGGTGCTCTGGCTGATCATGCTGCCGGCTTTTATTTGTTTTCAATTTAGACAACTGCTATCCGTTCACGAAAAAAAATGCCAGGTGTAAATGGAGGTGAACGTTTTCAGGAAAAACAAAAGTCCACCAGCTGTGCAAGCAAAATGCTGTCGATGATGCTAGAGGCGAAAGAGTTCGTCCGTAGTCAAAGTTAGTAGATTTATTTAATTTTTTTAAAGACATAAAACGCATTCCTTTTTGTAGAAACTGGACAGCATTAAAAACGTGCTCATCAAGAGCGAAATAAATGATCTGTCCGATAATTACAGCAATGCTGCATGCCACTGAATTTACAAACCCTAGAGGATCAATAAAAATGTAATCAAAGAACCAACCAAATGAATGCTCATTATATTTCCTGGAGGAAATTCTGAAGATTGGCTGATTGATTTCTGCTATCAAATCTGGCAAAACACAGAGATGGACATTATTTCTCAGTTCACATTGGCAGCTGTTGATGGGAATGATTTGAGGGAAATTAATGAAGGGGGAAAACTCATTAGCGCTCTCAAGGCTTTGTACCCCTAAAGAATAATTGTTACGCTTGAAATATTTATGGATTATGAATAATAAATCAACTGGTTACATATCATTAATCCAGTGAAGCTCGTCTAAAACACTTGTGCCTCCCTCTACATTTATTACTAAATCACATTCTGCATGCTTTATTAGATGCACTTACTGACCATCTTATAAGGTGAACATGCCATAAGTTGTACCACACTAGTATAAGCAATTCTCGATTGTGGTCTTTGTGTTGCAATGCACATTTTATCTGCATCGATCAGTGGAAAGGAACCACTAAATGATCTCCACTGACCAGATCAGATGCAAGTTCTCAGATTCTCACTGACTCTGACATGATAGAACCGTGGAGGAACAGCAGTGGATCTGTAGTGAGTAACTGGATCAGTACTAGTGGACAAAGTAAAGGGAATCTGACAGATGACATAAAATACAATCAGCCGCAGCATTATTGGCACCTTTGGTACAGATGGGTTAAAACCGTTATGAGGTAGGTAATAGATGGCTAGTCATGGTTAACATAATTTTTTTCTTTCCAAGAAATATTATTAGAGATGGCAGTGTGTCTAATTCGACATCACCTCATTTGGAAGTAATGCTAAAGACTTTTTTGCTCCCAGCATCCTTACACTAGAATTTTGTCAGATTCTATGGAGAGATGTGGGAGATTATGGATAATTTTGTAATGACTATTTAGTCTACTGTAAATGCCCTTGTTACTAAAAATGGTAGCGAGAACTCTATAAAGTACAGTACCGGGAAGTTTTAAATATGAATTAAAATCTGATTGACTATGCCAAGAAACTACAAGTCAGTTGTGCTTGGATCATCCATCCATCCATCCACCCACTTCCTACACCACTTATCTTCTGTATGGTCAAAAACGCCAGTCAGTCTATACTGCATGTTTTTGGACTGTGGGAGAAAACCAGAACACCTGCAGGAAACCTTCTAAGCTTGTGGAGAACCAGCAAGCTCCATGCTCACATTCCAGAGGCGAGATATAACCTTGACAAGACCAAGGGGTGAGATTTAACCTTGACATTTACCTGGCATGGCCAGTCCAGGCCTCTGACCCACTGTACAGTATACCTTTACTGAAAACCTGCATGTTAAGCAGAAGAGGAGAATCCACAAGAGAAGCCTCAAGGAGATAAACATGACTCAATATAGACTCTGAGATTCCTTACTCCATGCTATCTCAACAGAGGTTATATGAGAAGACTTTGTGCTGTTATTTTAACCAAGGGCAGTCATACTATGTACTAAATATAGATATGACTATAATCACTGCACGATATATTGCATTTATAAAAAATATTCTTTAAAATCATTTTACTTCAAACATGATGTTTTTTTTTTGTAGCCTGTTTTACCTAGTTCTACCAAGGGTGCCAATAATACTAGTTCTAATTCTACATACTGTATCATAAGATAAACTACTGTTGTTGTTGTTGTTGTTGTTTACCTAAAGGTGATTTCGTGTATACAGTACTAATATGTGACTGATGCAGCAAGTGATTATAGCTCGACAGCAGGTTTACATAATGAACATGCTGTCTGTGATGAAGATGTATGTTATGTACAGAGGATTATTCGATCATGCTGTGTCGTAGCCCACTAACTGTTCCTTTACTGCGGACATGAACGCGTGGACCATTGACCAATTCGAGGTTAAGAATGGGAAGCACTCGCTGCCGAGCGCAGAGATCCTCTTACAGCGTGCTGCAGGCACAGCACGGATTGCTTCGTGTTCAGCCGGCACATATTGCTTTTGAATCTGGCGTCAGTGTTTCCTAGGATACCTGACTGGCGAGACAAGACCCTCACGACCCCTATTGACTAGTTTCATCATGCGTTTTCCCTTTAGAAGTGTTAAAGCAATCAAGGCGTGAAATTTCCCCCTGCTTTCCACCAAGAACAATTTGGCTGTGTGTTAAATTAACGCTGAGTAGTACAACCTTCCGTATTGAAGCTTTATAACAGAAGAACATGCTGAATGCTGAGCAACAGGCTGTGCTTTATATTTCAGGGAAATTGCATTCATCAGTGCTGCTCGTACTCGAGGCTTATCGTAATCCCATCCTATTTTCCCCTGCATAACGCTCTGGTTTAATAGCATTTGCTAATGAGTGTGCATGGCTTGCTATGACACATGTGTCTTTGATTGGGGACATAAAACATATTGCACTGGTTAGTTTGGTTCATTTCTTTTCAAGTACTGCAGCAGCGCAGCCTGAGTCGGCTCAGGGGTATTGGGCACTTTAAATTCGCTTTTGAAAAACAAAGTATTATTTATGCAATCAGGGTTAGTGCATTCATTGCTAATTTTGTTTGTTTTTATTAGTACTTCCACTATGGGAAATTATAAAATGTACAGATCAAAGGGTCACGAATGTCGCAGAATAATAAGGATGTGACTGAAGATGTCGTAGAAAATGTATTACAGGAGAGATATATATACTGTATATAATATATATAGGCACGCGCCCACCTGCCAAATGCAGGTAAAATTCGGCTGTGGCGGGTAATGACTTTAGTCTCACTAGCCACTTTGGCGGGTAGTTTATTCTATGACGATATATTTTTGTTGTAGTTTTCTCTAAAGTCATCCGATATAATAAACGCATTGCAACGTAATATTACGCG
>JAQMYK010000006.1:5464237-5475067 GCA_030014345.1 Clarias buthupogon
AAAAAAATCATATTCATACACTATATGCACAAAAGTTTTTATCCAAACCTTTGAATTTATTAAATTCGGTTGTTTCAATCAGGCCCCTTATCCCCAGTGAAGGGCAATCCTAATGTTTCAGTATGCCAAGACATTTTGAACAATGCTATGCTTCCAACTTTGTGGCAGCAGTTGGGGGAAGGCCCTTTTCTATTCCATCATGACTGTGTCCCAATGCACAAAGCAAGGACTATACAGACACGATTTGATGAGTTCGGTGTGGAAGAACTTGACTGGCTCTAACACACAGCCCTGACCTCATCCCCATCGAGCACCTTTGGGATGAACTGGAACGGACATTGTGAGCCAGACCTTCTCGTCCAACATCAGTGTCTGACCTCATAAATGAATGGGCACAGAAACACCAAAATCTTGTGGACAGCCTTCCAAGAAGAGTGAAAGCTGTTGTAGCTCCAATGCTCCATATTGAAGTATATGTATATGGATACAATGTCATTGCAGGTTTGGCCAAATACTGTACTTTTGTCTATATAGTGTACATCCCCTGTATCTTCTGTATGTCCCATGTAATAAATTTTTTATTCTAATAATTAATAATTTATTCTACATTATTTCATCCATTAATATCTTCAGTCACATCCCTATTATTTTGCGACATTGATGACCCTTTGATCTATACAGCTTATAATTCCAAATAAAAGTAGAAGTAATGTAGTGTATAATGCTGAAGAAAGGAAGTTAATGCTTGCCATGATAGAAAGGTATCAGAATACCAAGTGTTTCACAGCGTATACCGCTCAGCAGGAAAACAAATCAAGGTTGTTTATTTGGACTCCACCTCATTCCTAGCATCACCTAAAGGACTTTCTGCAAACATCCCGGTGCCAGATACCACATCACACCTTCAGAGATATTGCGTAGTCATGAATCAAGGGGTCAGAGCTGCTTTGATGGCACAAGGGGAAAGGTTTTAACGTTAATGGTTTTTAATGTCATGTGACCGATGCTTAGCAGGAAATCTTTGATTATTCCGAAATCAGAATTATCCAGCTCTCTCTCCGATGCTCCCGGACAGCACATGAATAAAGATAGCGAACTCTGCTTTATATAGTTTAATGAAGCACATTCAGTTCCAGACCATTTGGCTCACATCAAAAGGTGCCATGTGGAGATGGAGTGGAGCGCAGGGCAGCTGCACGTGATTGCTAACGAGGCCTCAAGGATGTGTTTAAGCGATGCTTCGCCAGTTACACGCTGGCCTTTGAGGACGCTCACCTTTGTAACACGCATTGTATCTCGAAACGATTCAGTTCTGGACTAAAATGCCAAGATGCTGATTATTATCGGGTATGTCGTGGATCAAAGTGCATCACCGATCAGCATCTCACTTATTTTCACTTATGTTTTGCTTGTTTCCTCACACTCCAGGATGCACTAATCACGTGTGCGTCGCTGTGCTCGCTTTCCCTCCTGTTCCTGCAGTCTCCATGACTCTGCGTACTACAGGAAGAACCCGCAGCGTAGACTATGACAGCTGATGCTGACCAGGCGTCTCATGCTGGGTGTTTATTTTAATTTTTTTTTCCTGCTCCGTTTCGTCGCCCCTGGCTGACCATACCAACAAAACAACACTCTGATCGTAATCTCAGTCTCGAAAGCAGGAAGGAGCGAAGAGATGTAAATATGTCCCTGCCTTAATGAGGGATGATTATATGCAGAGATGTTGCGAAAGCTTCATCAGTGTCGGGATTTGTCGGCGCACTTGATAAACGGGGGTCCTGCCCAGTCGTGCATTGCTTTAATTCACATTGATCACATAAAAGACTTGCTTTCAGTCATACCTGATAAAGTTTATTGAGACTGTTAATTCAATTACATTATATCCGTGTAGAGTCCAGGGTATTATGAAATGTCCAATCGAGGTGACTGGACCTTTATGGAGTTTCAAGTTTCTAGGTGCCTCAGAGTGCGATTCATACAAACGATGCTGCAAAAAGTGATGACCCAATGCCATCAGAGAGAGAGACCAATAAAACCCCTTGTATTATTTAACCTGCTGGTCCATTTGCCTCAACTTATTTCTAATGGATGTTGAATATATAATCTCTCTCTCTCTGTACTCTCTCTCTGTCCCTAAATGATGTACATCATCTCTTTTTCTTTCTTCTTCTCTCTCCTCATATCAGAACGCCAGCTGTGTGGATCCATGGCCAGCTCCGGCTCGCTCCCGTCCGGCGTGACGGGGATCAGTAAGGAGCTGGCCGAACTGCGGCAGCTCATCCAGTTCCCGGAGGAGATCGCCAGCATCCTGACGGAGCAGGAGCAGCAGCTTTACCGCCGCGTGCTCCCACTCGACTACCTGTGCTTCCTCACACGTGACCTGACCGACCCCGAATGTCACAAGAGCCACCCACATCTCAAGGCCTCGTTATCGGCGCCCGTCATGCCTACCCAGAGTTCCCAGCACAACGTTGTACAGGATCTTGTAGCACGGTTCAATGAGGTAAGATCTCAAACGTCGCTAATGTTTCTGTTCGTTTCCTAATGCTGTTTTTGACGCTTGAGATTGTTCATCCTGGAAGACAAAATGGGACGTGAGCCCTGGCAGCAGACTGTGCTATTGTGAAATGAACATGTCAATGTCAGAAATGATTGAGTAATTTCTCAGCGTGTGACTGGTGCTCACCACCGTCATGTAAACAGCACCAGCAGGAGGTGAAGATCTTTCTTACAAGAAATATAATAGGACAGTTGAAAATACTGTAGTGGTGATGGTATGACAAATTAACGGTGTAGTGTAGAGTTTAGCAGTGTGATGGTTGTGGGAAAGAAGCTGGACCTGAACCTTCTGGAGAGGAACATGAATGCCAGCTTTTATAGTGTCTTCCAGTGTTTGTGGAGGTGTAGCAGTAGCTGTTTAAAGTTTAAATAAGTAAAGATCATTTCTACTCCTGGGGATTAATTAGATTATTTGAGATTTTCAATACAGCATAAATATTACAGCTCAGATTATGAACTCGTATCCTGATCCACACAGTAACCAAGCCTGTCATGTACAGCTTCCTGTGAACAGGGGACACTTACTTCTTAACTAGTTTTGCTTCCTGTCTGGACACCCAGATCAGCAAAGTAATGATTTATTATAAGAGTAAAAAGTCTTGTGCATGGCTTTTGCAGGATTTTCATCCAAAGTGGATCCTTTCTCCATGAGCTTAGTCTGCCTAGCCGTAACAGTTATCTATATAAGGGCTTGTTAATTAACTTGGTTTGGATTAAGGAAATTTGATTTGACTAATAGATAATGACTGTGGATATGAGAGAAAGGCGCTTGCATATCTATCTTGATTTTAGGCAACTGTTCCTAGTTTCTTTACACCAAATAAATCTAAACATGAATTTATTACTGTTATAAATACTGGAATGTTTTAAAGGTACTTGCCAATTTTTTTTTTTTTTTTTGCTTTTCAACTGAATGTGCAAGAAGTGAGAGTGACGTCATGTTTAAGTAAGTCTGCATATCAGCTGGGGTTCATTATAATAAAACAAAACCAGAGGGAGGAAAAAGTGTTTTCTATTACATACAAATGGTGCTAGACTTGGAGCAGCAACATTCTGCAATCATTTAAGGGGACCTATAAAGCAAACCTCAAATTTTTTTCATTTTTTAAAATTCAGATGTGTTTAAGTGTGTACAAACTAAAAAAAAATCTGAGTTAAAAGCATTCCCTGGTTTAGGTCCTTTTTCCGTTTGTGTATTGGTCAGGCGGTCTTAAACAGCCTGATTAGGACAACCCCCTGTTGTGACCTCATATAAGAATCTCCCCTCCCTGCGGCTCGCTGTTCAGCTCTGCTGTTCTCAGAAGGGCCGAGGCTCAGGAGTAGCTCATTTACATAGAAACAGAAACGGTGCATTTGGAGGAGGAGTGAAATAAACAGAGATTGAGGAATGAAAAAAAATGCTTTACCTGAGGCGTATTTCAGCTGGAGTGTTTTGGGGAGTTCACTTGTTAAAGAAACAGTAAAAATATGAGACTTTTAAAACAATCACTATCTTACTTTATATTGTATTGTTTGATTATTGTTTTAAAATCCACAAAGTTGAAGCCAAAAACTATATATTTTTTTGCATATATAGCGCATATAAAACTTGCAAGCAGCTTGTTTTTTTGATGTTTGTTTTCAACGAAAAATATTGACATCCAACAAAAAAAAAGAAAGAAATATATATATATATCTATATATCCTCGTGGTGGACAATTATTTTCTCATCATATTTTTAAAAAATGTAAATATATGTTTCCGGTGATTTATATAGCTTAAAGCAAGAGACTTTTTGTGTCAGCTGTCCATGACCTAATGATTTACAGCCCTACCAGAGACGACCACATTCCCAAAACTTTAGTTTGTTGACCATTATAAAAAAATTTAAATAAATAAAAGTCTCTGTCCGACTTGGAGTTTGTATCTGCTATTAATTATAATTAAAAAATAAATTATTTTTGCCTGGATTTCAAAACACAATCAAATAATAATTATTTCAATATCTGTTACTGACATGACTACAGAATGACCAAATAGCTCCTGTCAGTTCCTGTATATTCTGCAGGATTGCTGTAGAATCTTTTAAGTATTGTAACTGGTAGAAGTGCAATACTGACTGTCAGTGAACCACGTCACCCTATAAAGCAATGGCACTACTGCGGGATCATGTAACAGGAATACATTGTGTCCTCGTGCCCCGATGTCCTGTCCAAACAGCCAGTCGTCCTAGGTGGAATCTGAAGTATGTCAGGGAGGTTTCACTATTCTCTGGTGTAAACTGAAGAGCTGAGAGTTCAGGGTTGAGCAAAGATCAGAGGAATGCTGTTGATGAGATGTGAGTTCCTCCCGTGTTAAACATCCCCCATCAAACAGCACCGAAGGAACTGTTTATGTAACCAGTGAGCTTTTTTAGCTAGAGCTAAAAAAAAACAAGGACCAAGGACATGATGTATTTTGGGCACCGGCTTTCTTTACCTTTTTTTTTTTTTGTCTGTCCAAAAGAAGATTTTATTAGCTTAAGAAAAACCGAGAATGTCATAATTTATTAACTTTGAGTTTTTGAGGGGCAACATGGAGTTTCATAAGTATCTTTCTGGAAAACATCTGAAACATTTGCATCAGCATTTAGACAGTTTCTCCATTTATTTTTAATCATCGCAAAATGTGAATGGCTCTAATTTCCACACTTGCTTCTTTAGTGGCACTTAATGGAGGGGAAAATATTTCCGCTTCAGTTCATTGTCATTAACTAGAATTAAAGGTAAAGGGTATGTTCGCACGTCAGAGATGAGATGTCAGGAAGCGTTCCACTTCCCTTTTCGTTATGGCACTTTTTAGTAATTGTTTTTTGTGCACGTGTTTGTAGGTAAGTTCCTGGGTGACCTGGCTGATCCTGACTGCTGGCTCAATGGAGGAGAAGCGGGAAGTCTTTTCATACCTTGTTCATGTAGCCAAATGCTGCTGGAATATGGGCAACTACAATGCAGTGATGGAGTTCCTGGCAGGTCTCAGGTCTGACTTTGGCACATGTCCTTCTCTTTTAATTTTTCCGCTTGGTCGCTTCTCTATTGAGCCTGTGTCACCTGTCGTGTCCCGAAATATGAAGGTTTGCATTTTGTCCTCCTGTAGATCTCGCAAAGTTTTGAAAATGTGGCAGTTCATGGACCAAACAGACATCGAGACCATGCGAGGTTTAAAAGATGCCATGGCCCAGCACGAGTCTTCATCAGAATACAAGAAGGTGGTGAATCGTGCCCGAAACATCCCCGGCTGTAAAGTCGTGCCATTCTGTGGACTGTTCCTCAAAGAGCTTAGCGAGGCTCTCGACGGAGCGGCGAGCTTGATTGGGCTGCGTCCCGCTTTCGATTCTCAAGAGGACTCGCTCGAGGTAAGGGCTCATCCCGGTAATGACCATTAGAAGGAATTTAATCTCTCTGCATGAAATTAATGTTCGAACAGGCTTTAATTATATATTATAAAACTGTGTTTCGTGTCCTTATGGCTGGCTGCAGTTGAGAGATGATTTCTACCCGCCTTTTATAAGAAAAGAAAAAAAAAGGCAGCTTAAAAGCCTTAACCGATAATGATAGGGTTTTTAGGGTCATGTTTTTTTTAAAAGTGGTTTTATAGCCTATAGTTCAAATTAAATCTAATACATTACCATAAAGAAAGACAAAGTGTAAATGCAGACAGCGTGTCTATGATGTCTATTGTGACGTATATTGCCAGGATAATGTCTATGCATCAAAAATGCATAAGCACCATGCCAGTTTTCAATGCAAAGGCTTAATACAGAAAGATAAATCTGTCCTCCATTTCCTACAGGAACTTAGTTTCATGTTTCTAGTTTCATGTTTTCTGCTGAATGAAAAAATATTTGAGTGGGGCGAGGTTTTAAAGAAGAATGAATGACGATCCTGGTCGAGGAGCCCAGCGCAGTCGTTCCTGATTATTGAAAATCGACTGATAACTTGCGGAAAAGACGCATCTGTCTGTGGGAATCATTCACCAACAACACTTACACATTATAAGAACTTGGCTGAAAGTTATTGCTGCATCCCCTGCAGTGTTTGGGGACGTTAAGTTTTAAAGTAACTAGGGTTAGGGTTGTATGACGACTTTCACACATACACAATAACTGATTGGGAATGACTGCTGTCTGGCTCACGGATTACATAAATTGTCGGAATAACGGATTACACATTTGAAAAAGTAACTCCATGACGGAGTACTTAAATGGCGGACCTAATGCGTTAGATCACTCGTTACATCAAAAAAGTAATCCAAGTACTCTAACGCGTTCCTTTGTAATGCGTTACACCCAACACTGATCCCCTGTATAGTCCTGAACTTGCTCCAAGCCATTTCCACATATTTGGGCATTTAGGAGTTTCTGGAAGGCCAGCGTTTCAGACTTGAAACAGGCAGTCTGGTCATGGCTTCAGCATATTTAGAAAACCTTCTACAGTACCTTGATGGTATCCAAGCTGTAGTGAAACACGGAGATAAGTGCAGTAGTTTAGCACGGGATTATAGAGACATAAAAGGGGTTTTTACTCTCTCAACAGCATTCTGTTATTCTGCATGGTCAAAAGTCCTGGTTTGACCTGAACGCCCCTCATCGTGGGATGGAAAGTTTGTTCTCTGGAAATTCTTGTGCGTTTATGTGGAACACTGCCAAGATTTTACGCTTGACAAATGTGCAAAATATGTGTTAGTCCAAATATTTACTACATGGTCCTCTGCAGCATGCATCACTCGTGCTTGAGCTACTAAAATCCAGTCGATGTCAAAACATCAAACGATTTTGGTGCTGAAAATCATTTCTTCACGTTGTTCTCGTCTACATTTCCAGTTTGTGTCTGATTACAACGGGCAGCAGCATTTCCTGCAGAGAGTGGGAGCTGATGGGCTGCACAGCTCCGAGAAGGAGGCCACGGTCAGCAATATCCTGCAAACCATCCGCAGCTGCAACCGCAGCCTGGAGGCTGACGAGCCAGAGGACACCTTCAGAGACAGGAGCAAGAACCAGTGAGTGTGTCTGCTTTATTGCTGTCAATTCAAAAAAGCCGGTGGCTGTGCACACTAGACGTAGGCACCTAATGTCTTCCCAGTAAACCGTGGCACCAAAAAAGGACTTTTGTTTAGATCCAAACTGTTCATTCACGCCATGTGATTTGTGCCTGCACTTAGTTGTTCCTGGATGCTTGGCATTTATCATGTTCAACTGTTTGCTGACCCACAACTCTCATAGGAGACACGAGATTTGATTTATTCATGGGTAGAATTTCTTCAGCTGTGACTAATACAAAATAAGAATTTCATATTTCATGCTGTCCAAAAGAACAACTTAAATTTTTTATTTTTTACCCACTAAACAATATGCTTCTCATTTTACAGGAAGTGTATTTTTTCGAAGAAGTCCTTATTTAGATAATGATTATTAGTAGAGAATTATTCTCACATCTTTCCAGCAGAGAAAGGGAGCCCTGGTGCTTGTTCCCTGTTTGTCCTCAGGATTGGTTGCTCACGTGTCTTCGCGAGGAAAGAGTGCGCCCTGGTTATTAATGCGGTGTCAGAAAGGGCCTCTGGCTGGATTTTGTCATTCCTCGTGTTTGTTGCCTTGTTCCTGATGTTTTGAAAACGTCGGAGAGGGTCTTAATCTTCAGGTGTTGGTCTGAACTGATCTTTGTCTTGCTCTTGTAAACTCTGCTTGATGTCTCTTGGCGTTTGTCCTCCCTTGCAGGCAAAAATAATGATGTTTTGCGTAACAGGTTTAAGTTTACTGTCATTATTGTTTTTATACAAGCGGAAATGAAAAGCAGTTTGTTTTGAGGTGAAAGGTGAGGCTGCAAGGTTGTGTAGATGGTTTAGCCCTGTGGCCTCCGCCTCCAGGGTCGGGGGGGGTTTGAGTCCCACCCCAGGTCTCTGGGCGTGGAGTATGCATGTTTTTTCGTCCCACGCTTGTCACAGTTCAAAGACATGAATACTGGGCAAATTGGCATATCCAAATTATCCTCATAGTCTGTGCATGTGTGTATTATGGCCTGGGAAAGAGTCCAGGATTCCCGTGAGCCTGTAAACAGATGAGCGGTATAAAGAATGACTGAGAGTGAATGGTGAGCATGCTTTATTGCTAAGGATTGTGATCTATTTTTTTTTCCTTCCTTTTTTCACTCCTTGTTGCTCCATCATTCCCGTCTGTAAGGAGTTCCTCTGATTCAGGCCGTGTCCTGTAAGTCGTTGCGCTTGTGAGTGTTTTAAAGATTTGCTGTGTCATGATTCTGCTGTAATGTGTGCAAATGCATGTTCCACTGCTAACCTTTGAATATCGCGCTGAACTGTTTGTTTCTAAGCTCTGAAGCAGACTAAATACCGTCTTCATGTGCTTCCTTAAAAGTCTGTGGTTGTCCAAACAATCTCTGGTGACAACACTTAATATATATATATACGGTATATGCAGTTAATAAAACCATCTAGTTAACTATTAAAGGTGGCTCTTGTCTAAAATTGCATAATTTTTTATACCCTCTACCTAGATTTCTAGTCGGAGACCTTTCTGACTCCGAAGGGGATTTGACCGAGCAGCCTCGGGAATCGGACCCGCCGAGCCCGGAAGAACCCGAAGGAGCCTTCAGTCATGGCACAGAAGTGGTGCCCTGGTACGTCCTCTCTCTGTCAGCCGATATGCATCGCTTCCTGCTGCAGGGTGCCACCGTCATCCACTACGAGCAGGAGAGCCACCTCACTGCCCGCTGCCTCCTGCGCCTGCAGCCCGACAACTGCACCCTGACATGGATCAAACCCCCGAGCAGCCGGAGCAGGGGCGTCGTACCCGATTCTCTCCTTCAGGGCCAGGCAGTTGCGTGTGGCCTCACCGAGGGAGTCCTGGACTTGGGTGCCGTCAAGGCTGTGTTTATGGGCCATCAGGGGATCGATCTCAACGTAGTGCGCGTGCAACACAAGCTGTGTGGTCTGACTGCTGAGGAGAACGGAGTCACGCTGCTCTACGGGCTGCACACCACCGACAACCGGCTGCTGCACTTCATGGCGCCGCGGCACACGGCGTCCGTGCTGTACGAGGGCCTGCGGGAGCTGATTAGTGCCATCAGGAAGATGAAGAGGTTCCCAGACCAGAGGTTGCAGTGGCTACGTAGGCAGTACGTCGGCCTCTTCCAGGTATGTTACTAACTGGAGCATTTGTTTCTAACAGTTAATAGAAGCTTCTAGTTTTGTAACTGACCTTTATTGTGGGCCAGAATTGGAAGTTGAGGTTACGCACCCTATGTTTTTGCACTTTTCTTGCATTTAAAAAGGGAGCAGGGAGAGACGAAGTGTACAGTGTATAACCATAGAGAAACTCGAGAACTATTGAATTAGCCACAACACAGATTGCATGTTTATTTCCTATAATCCTGTTCATAATACCTCGTTAATGCTGTTTGCCTGCTGGAGTTAATCTCTTCCTCTGTTTCTTCTCCTAGGAGGACGGTAAATTCGAAGGACCGACGCTAGCGCAGACCATTGAGCTGTTCGGAGGTCGGCGCTGGAACACGAGCTCAGGCAGTAGAAGTGCAGAGAAGACCACCGCTCAGAAAAACAGCCCACTGGGCATCAGCTCTAACGCTAAGAAAAAGAAGAAAGGTCTCGTGAGGGTAAGCTGTAACAGCCGTGTTTTCCTCGTTTGTGCGACTGCTCAAGTACAACAGAGCAGCTCTGATCTCTTACTCGATACATTCAGGGGGACAGCGGGGAAGCAACTGATGATGAGATGATCTCACGCAAGACAAAAAGCTGCAAGGAGGCTCTGAGCAGGAGGTGTTCTGATCCCTTAGACAGCGTGGAGCAGGAGGAGACTGGTGAGGAAAGCTGGTTCTAATTATGAACCTATTATTATTAGGAAAAATGCGTATAACCAATATATGTGCGAGTCAAAAATTATCCATAATCCGGTTATATTAAAACTCCTGTCTTATCAGTGGTTCTTTCCGTTTGAGGCCACTGTCTCCCGAGTCACTGCTGTGCAGGTGTAAATGTGTTGTATCAGTTCATTTGTGATTTCGGTGCGAGCAAAAATGGATGCCTCACTTGTGATGAAAGAAGAGCAGCGTGCAGTGACTCATTCTCACTCTCTCTCACTCTCACTCACTCACCTTCTATACCGCTTTATCCTGTATTCAGGGTCGCGGGGACCTGGAGCTTATCCCAGGATGCTTAGGGCACGAGGCAGGGTACACCCTGGACAGGGTGCCAATCCATCGCAGGGCACACACACACACACACACACAC
>JAQMYK010000006.1:5481603-5496531 GCA_030014345.1 Clarias buthupogon
CAATCAGCTCTCTCTAGACCTCCGGCTGTGAGAGGTTACAGCATCACCCGGGAACCGAACCAGCGATCTCCGGATGAAAGGGCGAGCACTTTACCACTGCGCCACTCGGAGGCCCCTGACACTACTATTTAAATGTTGCAGCGGAAATCGAGACTCATCAGACCAGGCAACTTTTTTTTACCCAACGTGAGCCCATGTGAACTGTAGCCTCAGTTTCTTCTTGTTATAACAGGCGGCGCAATCGGTGGGGTCTTCTGCTGCTTTAGCCCATCTGCTTCAAGATTCTATGTGTTTGGGCATTCAGAGAGACTCTTCAGCATACCTCGCTTGTAACAAGATCTTATTTGAGTTACTGTACTGTTGTGTTGTGTGTGAAAATCCCAGTAGATGGATAAAGTACTTTATTAATCCCAAAGGGAAAGTGTAACGTTACAGCAGCCAGTTGACAAATTGTACACCAACATACAAGACACAAAGTGAAGAAGAATATTAAAGCCAGGTTAAAATTACAAATCACAATGAGAAAAAATTAATCTGGCATCTGGGACCAACCACCACGCTATGTTCAAAGTCACTTAAATCACATTTCTTCTAATGCTTGGTTTGAACTTCAGAAGATTGTCCTGACCATGACCACATGCTTAAAAGCATTGAGTACCTGCCATGTTATTGGACGATTAAATATTTGCATTAACGAGCAGTTGAATGTGTGTAAAAATCCCATGGGGTATGAATGGGTATATACACACATACATATAAATGTATAGATATACATAGATATAGAAAATGTATGCCACTTTAAGGACAGTGTCTCTCTGTTCTTGCTATACGTGATTTTAAGAAATGCACTTAAAACGTTTGGAGCAGAGCTAACTGTGCTGTTATATTCAACATGCTTTGTGGGTCCAGCACTTCGCAAAAGTAACAGCTTCTTCTTCCTTGCAGGTGCTGTTGCAGGGATGCAGGAGTGTCGAGCTAGACTGCTGGGATGGCGACGATGGCATGCCGGTTATTTACCACGGACACACTCTAACCACCAAAATCCCCTTCAAGGTCTGTTTTCAGGGTGAAAGTTATAACTCTGGGAATACTCCATGTTCTCCTAGTTCTCAGTTCCTTTTTGAAGGTCTTCTCTTTTTTCCCAAAGGATGTGGTGGAAGCCATCAATCGGTCTGCCTTCGTGAACTCCGAGATGCCTGTGATCCTGTCCATCGAGAACCACTGCTCTCTGCTCCAGCAGCGCAAAATGGCCGAGATCTTCAAGGTACGACGCTTAGTCTGTGAAACTAGATTATTAACCGTCTTCACTCTAAAATAAACATTCTCTCATAATGACCTGATGTATCCGTTTTCGAATTGAAGGTGGTGTTCGGAGACAAGCTGGTAACCAAGTTTCTCTTTGAGAGCGATTTCTCCGACGACCCACTGCTCCCGTCACCATGGCAGCTAAGGGGCAAGATTTTATTAAAGAACAAGAAACTTAAGGCACATCAAGCCCCTGTGGACATTCTAAAGCAAAAGGTGGATTGATATCTTCATTATTCAAAGCATGATGGTAGTTACTGAGAATATAAAATGTATGGCACTCTGTGTAAACCTGTTTATCACTATGGACTTCTACAATCCAAGCTCGTAATTTAATAAACGATAACTTATTGTTGACCTTGGAATATGGATCTGCCAGAACGGGTGGATGAAAGTAACGCTGAATAAAAGAGTTTTATTTTCTCCTCCTTTCATTTTTCAGGCTCTTCAACTAGCGCACATGCAAGCGCAAGCCAATAACTGCACAGTCGCCACCGCGTCTCTTGGCAACAACGAGGAGGATGAAGAGGAGGAAGACGAGTATGACTACGACTATGAGTCACTGTCTGATGGTAGGCTTGGTTTGCACCCTAATCAGCAGTGTAGGATTTGATAAGACCCTTCGGGTCTGTTTAGAATTTACTAACCCGTTCCTTTTTCCCGTCCTTTCCCATGTTAAAAGCTAAGTTCAGTTATACCCAAGCATGTGGATTTACTCATCTTAATCATCTTCCTTCCTGCCTTCCTTTCTCTCCCTTGCCCTTTTCGTTTCATCTCTCCCCTCTTATAGCTGATGTCCTCAATGCTTCCACTGCCTCTTATAGCCAGGAAGGTAAAATGTGTGTGTACGTGTGTGTGTGTGTGCATGTTGTGGAGCCTGGCCTTTTGAACGCACTCCATATCCCTTGATCTGCTTTGCTGTGTGCGATGCTTTGCTTTGCGCAGGTGAAGGTTATGTTTAGGAACCGAATGGGTCTGTGTGTTTGTTCTAATGGCTCGAGCAGTGTTGTGACTACGCTAAAACGGCTGGTGTGGTGTGTAAACATCAAGCCGCCCCTCCTCCCTTCTGCTCTTCTCCCATTCGCCTTCCCCTCTGTCCACACTCTTTTGAAAACGATGTGACCTCGCTAGCGGCACTGGCTCATCGGAGGCAAAAAAAACAAAGCCATCTGGTTTCTCAGGCCCCGCCGTGCTCTCTTTCTGAAAATGAGACGAGGGACTCTTTCCTTTACACGTTGCCCATTCCCATCCGGCACACCCCGGGGACCCGATCAAGCATGCAATCGAATTACAATGAAATAACTTTTGAGTGAAGGTTTTTTATTGATTTATTTATTTTTTGAATTTGTATCTGTCTCGCCGGAGTCATTATCGCTTTAAAAGCCTAATTTAAACGGGAATCTGTGCTTTCGCTTTCTGGGTCTGTATACGCACCTGTGTGAGGGCTTACCACCACAAACATGCAACATTATCTCTTCCACCATCATGCACAGATAACATCCTGGATGACAAGCCAGAGGGGAAGTCTTCCACCGAAAAACTTCAGTACGAATCCAACGACGAGATGCCGAAAAGGATTAAGAAAGCAGGGAGTAAAGGAAAGGTAGACCTGATCTTCTCCTTCTTTATCTGCGAGATAATGATGACTCAACATTATCTTTAGCATGCTTGTGTGTAACGGATGACTTGTTTCTTTACCGCGCTTGTTCAGATGTTCGACATGGAGCTTGGGGAGGAGTTCTACCTGCCGCAGAACGAGAAAGAGAGCAGGCAGATTGCGCAGGAGCTCTCGGACCTCGTCATCTACTGCCAGGCAATCAAATTCCCAGGTATCTGCAGGGATGGAGCCGTCTTAATATTAATGTAACACTCTGATGTTGCGTTGTTTTATTTTACAGCTGGAATGTAGTACAAAGACAGTCGATCTATGCTTGTTAATTTATAAACCGCTACAAAACAACTTCAAAATTAGTTTGGCAGTGGTTTTCTTATGGACACACAGCGGTTTAGTCCTAATCCTGTGGCTCCTCATTACATTGTGTGTGTGTATGGAAGTGCTCTTGCGTTTAAACTACGTAGCTTTGGTTTTTACTGTTGATTTTTCTTTTTGTACCATGCATCTTCAAAACAAACATAATCTCCATTCATGATTAATTTGTTTTCCCGACCAGCTTTCTCCCACAAAGTGGAGGATGGTTCAGCACTATCCTTCCAGGTTTCAGTAATTTCAAATCTCCTTAGTTGTTTTCTTCGCTCGATGCAGCCCATAAATCTGACTCTTCTAAAATGATGACTTGTTTTTGTATATTATCTAGCCTCGTATTTCAGAATATAGGGTAACACTGATTTTAAGAATCTGCTGTACAAATGCTGTGCAGTCTGTCCTCATGCTGTCCTTCCACTAACAGTACAATGAGCCTGTTAAGACAGTAGAGACTCCCATGGCAGTAAATTAGAATCAGGTGCTCGAGTTGAATGGAAATATCATCGGTCCCTTGAGCATAGGCTTAAACAAACAAGCAGCTCCAAACTAGTGGGAGCCTGAAGAGACCAATGCCCTCCAGTCCAAACTCTAATGCTCCTCTGTGCATGTGTGTTTGTGTCTCTCTCTCTCTCTCTCTTTCTCTCTGTGTGGGAACTAGGCCTCTCCACCCTCTCCCCATCAGGCTCTAGCAGAGGAAAGGAGCGCAAAAGCAGAAAATACATCTTTGGCAACGCCCCGGTCCGTGGGAGCCCTGGTGAGCCGGTGACACTGGTGCGCGGCTCGGGAAAAGGTACTGCGGCACTGTGCATGGCTCACACAGGAAAGAACACCCACTCAGAGCACCCCAGGGAAAATGCAGCTTAACTTTTCCACCCCTTGAAAAGTCCCCCAAAAGCCCATACAGAAAGTCGTCTCTCACAGCATGCTTCCAGGAAGTGGCTCTTGGCACGGGTAAATGCGCAGATAGGAATTTGGATGCACTTGATCCCAATTTGGACTTCAGCATTCAGAACGTTTTTGTGCTCAAGAGACTAGAATTGCAGTAGCTATCCACTTGACCTGCGTAATGCCCGCTCAGCTATGTTAGCAACGGTGCCAAGGATGGCACCGATACGATTTATGGCTTATAAGATATGATTTCAAGAAATCCTGAAAATATATATAGGGTAGAAAATGTACAATTTGACCATATGAAGGCTTCATCACATAGTTACCTGGCTTTTCCAGTCTCAGCTCTCCAGTTGATTCACTTTTGTCATCATCATAACCCCTTTTCCTCATCTTGTTTCCATGCAGCTGGTGTGGAAGGCTCAAGGGCAAGCTGGGAAGAGCAGACGATGTCGGCACCAGGTACAACGCCTTCACTGAGCGCCATCATCCGCACGCCCAAGTGTTACCACATCTCCTCGGTGAACGAGAACGCTGCCAAGCGCCTATGCCGGCGCTACTCCGCCAAACTGATTGGGCACACGGAGCGCCAACTGCTGCGCACCTACCCTGCTGCCACACGCATCGACTCTGCCAACCCCAACCCCCTCTGCTTCTGGCAGCATGGCATCCAACTCGTCGCCCTTAACTACCAGACCGACGGTGAGCAGCGGCACTCTTACAACAGCTCTGGAAAATGATGATCTTTAAACAGGATTAGATTGAACTACACACTAAGGTTTATTTTGAACTTTTGCAAATAGAAGTCAGTCAGATGTTAAGCGGTGAGAATAAGTATTATTAATAATAATGCATTCTTAAATAATGAGTCAGATGTTTGATTTGCAAGTCAGCCTTGTAAATTGATGTTTAACGGATATAATTCGCAATAACTAGAGCAAACATGAAAAGCGTTCGCCTTTTCATGAGGACTTTCAGAATTCCAAGAAAGAGGAATCGGCCATAATCAGTGGCTAGGAAGGATGGCACCACTCTCTTCCTGCCTGAGAGCTCTGGGGTGTGGAAAAGGGCAGATAGCTTTTCAGGCAGATAGAATGTTCAGCTGTGCCCGTGATGTAGCTAGCAGGTCAGCTATCTGCAAATTGGCAGGAAAACTTTTTTGTGTATTAAAACATTATAATTGTCCACATGCAGATCTGCCCCTGCAGCTGAACGCCGCCCTGTTTGAAGTGAACGGTCACTGTGGCTTTGTCCTGAAACCACCCGTGTTATGGGATCGAACCTGCCATCTGTACCAGCAGTTCAGCCCCCTGGAGCGAGACCTGGAACACATGAGCCCTACTTTTTACTCTGTTACTGTAAGAACACACACACACACACACACACACACACACACACACACACACACACACACACACAATTGTCTTGGATCTTGGACTAATGCCATTTCTATACCTAATCCTAATTCCCACTTTAATTGACAGTTATTAAAAGTATAAATCAAATGATATACAGAACTTTGCCACCAAAAGTCTTTAGCCGCCCCTCATTTCCTCATATTTTGCTCCCAAAGCCCCAGACGTTTTTCTTGTTCTTGTATTTTTTATATAGTTCTCCAGGCTTCCTGAAGGACTTTTTTGTCTCTCATTTTGAGCTCCTGTACCTGAGCAAAAATTAAATAAATAAAATGATCCAGTGAGAAACAGGTGTCGATGGTGACAGATGATCAGACTGGTGATGCTGAATGCTAAGTGGTTGGAACAGACGAGAGGGGAAATGAGGTTGCTGCTGAGGTTGTTGACGAACAACTGATTTTTAAATTGTATCTTTCGGCACTCTGCAGCCTAACACATTAAAACATTTGTCCCCGTTTCTTTAATTTAATCTACATCATTTAATTGAATTTAGCATGAAGAAATGAGAGGTGTGTCAAGACTTTTGCACAGACTTTTAGATTTAACGCTGCAGGAACTGAAACCATGTGGTCCTCCCGTTTTAATGAATACATGAACAGCTGGCTGTTAAACTGTTCCAGGGCTAGGTTTTAAATTTTCTACATTTCATTTTTAAAATCTGCTGCTTTAGTATTTTTACATCTTTTTCTCAGATGTTACTATGATATACTGAAATATCTACCATCAGTCCTGTCATCAGTCTGTACCAACAGTAAATCGACCTGAGACCATGCATTTGTGGTGTTGCTTCTCAGCCGAGGGAGTGGACTCACTGACGATTTTGCCTAAGAACACAGCCATGAATAAAGAATGGTGCAAAAACATCCTCCGAGAGCAACTTCTTCCAACCATCCAAGAACAGTTTGGTGAAGAACAATGGCTTTTCCATCATGATGGAGTGATGAATATGTGGGTCGGGGAGCAAAACATTGAAATTTTTGGTCCATGTCCAGGAAATTCCGCAGACCTTAATCCTGTTGAGAACTTGTGGTCAATCCTGAAGAGGCGCGTGGACAAACAAAAAGCCACAAATTCTGACAAACTCCGACAAGAATTGACCGCCATCAGTCAGAATGTGGCCCAGACGTTGATTGACGGCCTGCGAATTGCAGAGGTCTTGAAAAAGGGCCAACACTGCAGATATTGACTTTTTGCATAAACTTAATGTAATTTTGAGACTAATGCTTGTTGTTATACGTCAGTATACCATAGTAACATCTGGCAAAAAGATCTAATAACCCTGAAGCAGCAGACTATATAAAAATTAATATTTGTGTCATTTTCAAAACCTTTGGCCACGGCTGTACTCGGATAAAAGTTCTAAAAGTAGAGTTAATTTCAAGTGTGGCATTTGCATTTGGAATCCGTTGCTGTTCAGTCTCAATAAGAAAAGAAGTCCAAAAAGCTGCCACTGGCAATAAAGCAAGCCATCGTTAGGCTGCAGAATAAGAACAGACGATCAGCGAGACAGCAAACGGCTAAATCAACTGTGAGGTAAATTCTTATGAGCACAGGACATACTGGCAACTCCAAAGGACGGAGGAAAACAATAGAACACAATTCTGGTACTGTAGATGACGTGAGTTCTTTCCCTGGTGAATCTTTACTTGGCTGAATCAAGAACCTCCTCCTGGACGTAGGTGTCAAAGTCAACAATCAAGATTCGACCTAACCAGAGGAAATAAAAAGGGGTTAGCACAAAATGTAAACCAATGGCAAGCCTCAAAAACAAAATGATCAGGTTGGAGTTTGGCAAAATTATTTATTTTTTATTTAAAGTCTGTATAGTTGAGCATTTTATGCGCAAATCAACTTGAAACAGGATGTTGACAAGAGATGTGTACGGAGATGGAAAGGAGCTGCTCATGATTAGAGCTATACAACATTATCTTCAGGTGTAATGCATGTATGGATGCTGACAGTGAAGTGTTTTAAGGCTATATTACTGTATCTGCTCAGAGACACTCCACAGTGCACATGGGCAATCATCGTTCTTTCTTGAGAGACAGAGTGGAATATTTTGCAATGGTCAAGTCGGTCACTTTACCTGACTTTTTCCGAGTGAGCTACGTTTACTTGCTGAAGGAACAACGCACCAAGAAGTGGTGTAAAGGCCAGGCTGAGCATCTGTTGATGTCTAGTCGTCCCAGAGTTCATGCAGTCATTGAGATGTGGCAACTAAGTATTAAGACAGACAATTTAATTTATGGATTTTTAATTTGTCGAATTCATGTTAGTGCCTTTAAAAGTCATTATTTAAGTTCTATTCAAATATACTAGTAGACAATGACTTTTTGTCCAAATATTTATGAACCTGTTGGTGGTAGCAGAGATGAAGATGCTGAGGTTCTCTTTGGTAGTGATGAGGATGGATAGGATCAAGAATGAGTCAATCCCATGAGTCCAGGGACCACCAATGTTAGATGTTTTGGTGATAAAGTCAGAGAGGCCAGATTGAGGTGGTTTGGACATGTCCAGAGGAGAGATTGTGAATATATTGGTAGAAGGAACTGCCAGGCAGGAGGGCTAGGGGAAGACCAAAGAGGAGATTTATGGATGCAGTGAGAGAGGACAGGGTAAGGAAAGGGTGCAGAGGATAGGGTTGGATGGAGATGGTTCTGTGTGGCGACCCATGAAAGGGAATAGCCGAAAGATAAAGACGACGACGACTCGGTCATCATACAGATTTGTTGTTTTCGTTCCCCAAAATGGCTTTTCATTTTTAAAAAATTCTTTAAATAAGGAAAACAAGGGTCCCATGTTAAACAAACAAATAAAGGACACTAATGTGCATGGACAAATATGGTTTCACTTCAGTATTATCATAACTGGTAGACAGTGTTCCATGTAATGCTCACTCTGCTATCTGCTAATGATTTTTGTTGTCTAAAATCCTCGAGCCAGAATGTTTTTTCAGGGTTATATATTAGCTTGGGTTTAAGGTGTTATGAATGGAAGTGAAACATGCACGCAATAATATTTAAACACCGAGCGACTTTGCTTGTAAATTTTACGCGGCTGTAGTACCGGTTGAAATTTTGCCGTATTTATTCAAGAGTTGGTTTACCTATCACTTACGCTAATGGCGCCTCTGCTTGATTGTCTTGGGCTTATTTGGTAGCGGGGACAGAAAGCGGTGCATCATTCTTCTCAGCGATGGGGAACACCGATGGGATTCGCTATGCAGTGCTATATACAGTGCTTAGCTTATTGTGTAAACGCGGCTGAGGTTAACGACAACTTCGGGTCATTCCTGCTATATGGCACATAAGGACATTATTTAAAAGGGTCTTGATTAAATCCAGTCTTTCACACTAGTGTGATATAACTGCACTCTCGCTGTTTACCCAGGTGGTATCGGGGCAGAACGTGTGTCCGGGGAACAGCAACGGCAGCCCGTGCGTCGAAATGGAGATACTCGGGTTGCCAGCCGACGCTTGCCACTTCCGCACTAAACCCATCCACCGCAACACGCTCAACCCCATGTGGAGCGAGAGCTTCACCTTCCACGTGCACTTTGAGGACCTGACATTCCTACGTCTGGCTGTAGTGGAGAACAACAGCTCGCAGGTCACGGCGCAGAGGATCCTCCCGCTGAAGGCGCTCAAACCCGGTCAGAAACGCCACCAAAACTAGTACACAGACATCATTTCTTTTCATTGGGGTGCATCAGGCAGGATTTGCATGCTGAGGCTTTGCCACGTTAAGTTTTATAAGAGTTGCATACAATAATGGTACGTGATGGAAAATGTTGGTCAGAAAATCAGAGATCAGGCATTAACAGTGATGTATCCGCTTCCATGGGTGCTTCCTTTAGGCTACAGACACCTGCAGCTGAGGAATCAGCACAATGAGGCGCTGGAGGTCTCCACCCTTTTCCTGTTCAGCCGTAGGACAGAAGAGAGTCCTGATGGTGGAGCAAAACCGGCCGCTGTGGTAAGAAAGAGTCACGAGAACCACACGTCCAGTCCACAATCTATTGTTCATATCTGGCATCATTTCCTTTACAATAACTATTACTATTACTTTTCCTGTCTGTGTCCTTGTATTACTTTTCCGGGTGCCGTTATTAGGCCATGTCTCTCACTAGTTTAAGCGGCAATCATTTGGCTTTTAGGAGCAAAATTCCTGAAATGTTTTCCATTCAGTTTCTGTAAGACCTGTTTTAGCACGAACACACAGTCGTGGTGTGTCTAGTGCTGTGGAGCATGTCCAGGGAACAGGAAAGCGTGCTTGGCAAAATATGTCAGGAATAGTCCTGATTGTTTGAACAGCTTAAGAATGCGCCCCGTCCCAAACACCCTTAATATTCCAGGTCAGGGCCTGAATGTAAACAGGAAGTCATAAAGCTCTGTATGGCGTGCGCTGCTCGAGCAGTCCTGCTTTCCTCCAGTCCGTTATTGCTCTGTCTGAACCTGCTTCTATTTTAACCCGATACTGTATATGAAGTTAGCTGTATTATAATTTGATATGATGCTCTGTGGTGTTGGATGACTGCTTGTTGCCGTGGATCTGCTTTCCTCAGTGGTTCAGCTCGGAGGAGAGACGAGCGGCGCAGCACCACAAAGTGACCGTGCACGGAGCTCCAGGACCCGAACCTTTTACTGTGATCAGTGTGAAAGAACACACCACTGCAAAGCAGCTACTTAATATGGTGAGACACACACACACACACACACACACACCCAGAGCGGATGAATGGATGCCCTGCATGTATCCATTCATCTTTTCTGGCCTTGTTTCTATCTATACAGTAGATGGACGACTGATGCAGGCTGAATGCAGGGATGATGGATGGATGCTTCAACAGGAGGATGTATAGATACACGAATAGCTGCAGAATATAAAGTTTTGTTAAATGTATAGTAAGGCTTGATGGACAGATGGGGGATAATTAATATGTATATATGGATAGAGAGAAATAAAGTAGGGAATGGATGAATCGACGCAGATAATATCATATATACAGACAAGGACAAAGTGTCTTACGCTGTGTTAGTAAGATGAGGTGAAGAGCTTCAGCGCACTATTCTTACATTAAATACACCTTCAGTTAGAGTTTTGCTGATGATCTAAAATCTTCCTTATGTGACTGAATGCCATCAAACTGATTAGCAGGTAGACTGTTGATTTGATTAGATTTTTTTTGGTATTGAGAGTAGATTAAAAGACTAACTGCCGTTCCCAAATTGCCCGTAGTGTGTGAATGTTGACTGGAGGTCCTAACGCAGTTAGGAATAAAGACCCTGGTCACCATTGGCCCACACGTTCCCTAGTTGGACTATAGAGGTTTCTAGATAGAACCTGGATGGATAATTTTTATTTATTCATTTATTTATTTTTACTTGACTTCTGCTCCACACTCCAGTCCGGTTGGTGGCGGTAACTCACAAAACCCATAAACAAAAAGTAAAAGAAGCGATAGTCTCACAAAACACGAGTATTTGCGTATCACAAGCGATTTTTATAAAGCTGTGCTAGGGGTGGGCGGTATACCGGTATACACGGTTAACCGGTAGAAATTTGTCAACCGGTAGAGATTTTGGTCTATCGNNNNTGTGTTTGAATTTTTATTTATGCATTTTCAGATACAAATTGCTATATTGTGATATATATCGTTATCGAGGTAGAAAAATGCTTCTACCGTGATAGAAGATTTTGCTTATATCGCCCACCCCTAAGCTGTGCTATATTTGTACAGAATTTCGGTCTTACACCATTTAACATTTGCAGTTTTACCTAAATAGTTAAAAAAAAAAATTCCATTGTGAATCGAAAATTGACGAATCGATTCAAGTAACTGAATCACCCAACAAAAGATCGATTAAATCACTCAGTAAATCACACAGCTCTAGAAATCCACAGCTCATGAATAAAATATTATCTTCATTCTCGTTAACTTAAGTGAGCGCTTTTTCTATGACGATGGTGCAGAGACATCCTGATTGAAATGATTCATTATGGGATTGAGGTGATGGATTACGAGACCTTTAGTTCTGATTTCCAGTGGCTCGTACCCTTAAGTGCTCAAGTGGAGCCAAACTTTTGCGAGCCAAATAAATAAATGCCCCCACAGCAAAAACAAAGCCACCTTGAATTTATCACCTTGACTGTATAAACATGTATACGAAGGAATTAGCTGTAACGTACTGTAATTCATGTTTTATGAGCTGGACGCTCACATTCGCAAGATGAAGAAGCAGCACTGGCGTGTAGTGGTAGACTTGTTTTACAAAACAACATTGAGCAAAAGAAAGTAAATGGGATTATAAGCAGTGGTGAATGTGCTGTGAATGCCTGTAGGGTTACATTTAAGATTTAAGGCTTTCTGCTTACACCACTACATTGAGGCAGTGCTGATTATGATAGACGAGCGCACTTTCCCACACGCTCACAAACTCTCGCCCTCTTCTTGCCTCCACCAGCTGGTTCCAGATGCCTCTGCGGACTACTTCCTGATGGAAGAGAAGATACCGCTGTCGAAGGAAAAGTGTGACACGAAGAAAGTTCCTCAGCAGCGCCCTCTAGTGTCTGACGAGAAGGTCCTTAAAGTGCTTCACAGCTGGCAGCCTGAGGAGGGATTTGTGGGCCGTTTATGCCTTAAAGCCAAGGAGGAGGTAAATAAAAGTCGTGTTCAGATATTCATCCCTTATTATTATAGTGTGCTCGAACGGATGGAATAGTGAAATAGTCTTCTGAACCATTACCACAGGTTTTAGTGAAAGGACGATATGATTAACGACATAGTCGCTCGATTTAATATTCAAATTTAGTGAATTTTTAACCTTGTTTAATTGAGTATCTAAAGTATTTTAAGCCATAGTAAAATAGTCTCTCTCATGTGTGTGTGGTGTGTGTGTGCTTCCATGATTGTAGACATGCTATTCATTCGTGATGAAGCGTTTTATGGAAGAAAAGTCATCCATGCAATTATGGATCATAGTCAGCAGGTGGCGATAATACCACATCAAACGCACCTATGTTATTATGTAATGCAACACCATGAAGGAAGGTAGTGAGATAGAAAGTACATATTGGTATTGTAGGATGTAGTTGAGCAAAAGTAAAAAGTATCCGCTAATGAAACTACTTGGGTAAAGCCAACAAGTTATGTGAAATATGTACTTAAGTAACGAAGTATACTGTATTACCTTCTACCTCTGCTGCTGGACTGTACAAGTACTTGTACAATGGAACCATAACAGCATTGTTAAATGTTCCCAAAATGGTCAGGTTATTTTATATAATATTGGTAACATGATGGAATTCTCATACTGCTTTTGACTTAGAAGAAAGAAAGAATTTATTATTTTATGGAGGAAGCAGTGTTTTTAAAAAAAATATATTTTTCTACCTGCCTGCAGTTTATTAGTGACCAGCACTTTCTTTGCTCCCCCTGCTGGCTAGTCTCTGAATTGCACCCTGCCCTGATGTGATTGAAACATGTGTGCTGTATTTGGCAGAATTTGAATGAAAAGAACGCAGTGATGGAGCGAGTGGAGGAAGTACACAGCGGAGGAGAGGACGGCGTGTTTTTCGTTCAGGTTCATGACGTTTCTCCAGAGCAGCCTCGCACGGTCATTAAAGCGCCGCGCTACAGCACAGCACAGGACATCATTCAGCAGGTCAGAGAAATGTGCAGCTAAATTATTTTTAAGAGTTATTTGGTATAGAGTACTGGCTTTTGTACAAGATTCAATTGAATTTGTATAGCACTTTTGTACAAAAATAAAAAAGGAAATAAATTAGAACATGTACGGGGGGGGGGGGGGGGGGGGTTTAATCCATGACTTTGTCCTTATAGTTCTGCTTTCAGGGGACCAAACAGATGAAAGTCAGGGCGAGATCAGGACTTTAGGGAGGACGCTTTAACACCTCAAAATGAAGTTTTTGCAGTGTGTCAACACTGAGGGCAGAATTGTGCTTCCTCATGCAAGATCTTAGATAGCAGTCCTCTGTGTTTTATCTGAAGTTTAGGCCTCTAAACATCTCACTGTAACGAGCACTGTTAACTGTTGAACCTTTTGCCTGATAATATTCTAATACTGGCACTTGGGAATCCCCAAACATTTTCCATCAGATGGTTGACTTTTGAACTTTTTCTCAGTTGGCGATTGAGGATGTTTCCGTTCCATTCTTGGCCGTTTACTCTCAGGCTCGAAGTTGACGAATCTATGTTTCGTCACCAGTAATGAATTTTTTTTTTTTTTAGGAAACTTTCACTTTCCTTAGACTATCAGTCCAAAATTTAGTTTGCAGATGTCCAAACGCTTCTGTTTATGCTCTTATGCGAGGTATTTTGGCACCATGTACACCCTCAGACCACCATAAAAATGAAGCTCTGACAAGACAGTGCAGCCAACATAAGTTTTAATATAACTGGAGTGCGGATAATTTTTGACTCACCCTCATACATGTATATATTGCTATAATGAGCCAGGGAGGCTTACCCCTTACTCTGAAAGCCCTAACCCCTTTCTGTCCTGTGCATCTTTGACAACAGGCCCTGAGCAAAGCCAAGTACTCGGTCAGCATCCTGAGCAACCCGAACCCCAGCGATTACGTTCTGATGGAGGAGATCGGCCGAGAAGCTCCTGGAAAGAAAGTGTCTTCGGCTAAACCCACCCAGCGTGTGCTGCCTGATCATGAGTGTGTGTTCCAGGCTCAGAGCAAATGGAAAGGTCCTGGCAAGTTCATCCTCAAACTCAAAGAACAGGTATGAGAAGTGAGAGGGACGTTTCTTGACCTTCAGTGTGATCCCACTTGTAATGATACAACCCAGGCTTTTAAACCAGTTTTACTCCAGTATGCATAATGTTTTGGTTTAGTGTATGCATGAAGAAGACCCTTTGCTAATTTGTGAGTGTGTATTTGTGTATAGATTGGACGCGAGGATAAGAGGAAGTGCGTGTCGTTTGCCAGCGAGCTTTGGAAGCTGACGGGCCGCAGTCGGAGCGTGACGATGAACGGGCCCGGCTCGAGCGAGGCAGCACACAGTAAGGAGGAGCGCGGCGCTCCGCCTCCACCCGACGTCTTGGACTGAACGCACGCCTGCCGATGTGTGTGTGTTTGTGTGTGCAGTGCATGGAGTCCTGGCCAGGTAGGGGAGCTTTGGAACAAATCTAACAGCTTAAAGCAGAGATCGTCCACCAAGCCTGGTTAGACGTTGTTACTCTAGAAATGATGATAACATTTTTAGGATAAGTGTGTTGATTAATCTGTTTGAATGTGTGTGTGTGGGGGGGGGGGGGGGCTGTTTGGGGGGTCAATAACAACATGTCTTAATGTGTCCTAAAC
>JAQMYK010000006.1:5513009-5527866 GCA_030014345.1 Clarias buthupogon
TGTGTGTGTGTGTGTGTGTGTGTGTGTGTGTGTGTGTGTGTGTGTGTGTGTGTGTGTGTGTGTGTGTATTTGCATGCGATGCAGGACAAACATACAGATCACATTTCCACTCTCTGGTTTATTTACATGTGCTCTACTTTTAGTGGTGTCCACTTCATCATATATTTACAATTCTGTTCGTCACGGAGTATGAAAACTGTACAATAGCAGGGAGTGAGTAGAAAAGAAAGGGTTAGAATTAAAACACAGCTGACGTTTTTTTTTTTTAAATCATGAATCCGAGACGCAGCGCACAACATTCAAAGCGTTAAACACCCCCCTCCCCCCCCCCACCCACCCCCGTCCCCGAGAGACGAAATGCACTGGGAGTTCGATCCCACGACAGAGCTGATACATTTGGTCGAATATTAAAAACAGACAGAATATGTATATTAAGACAGGACAGTTTAAATTGAGCATACAGACGCCTTGATAACTTCGTGTCCTCTTTCTTCTTTTCGTTTTATTTTTTTGAGAAACACAAATCGTCACAGCTGAATCTCTGGAGGCTCGTGTGGATCAGGAAAAATTAAAAACAAAATAAAATAAAAATAAAATAAAAATCGTCCCGTAACCAAACCGGACATGTTGTGGGATGAAAAGCATGCACGGCTACTTCTTCTTCTTCGCTGCTTTTCGAACCTTCATTGCACATCGTCGGCAGAGATCTCGGCCTGGACGAAAAATACTCATTTTAACACGTTTTACATCCTTGTGGTCCTGAAGCTCTGTTTAAAGCGTAGTGTTACGGATATCCTTCATGAACGTCACAGCTTTAAGTGCAACACGTGAACAGTCAGAGGAACAGCACACGGCGCGTGAACAGTTAGTGGAATGCGGTTCGAGCTGGTCCTCGTGTCGGGATGCGCTTGGGAACAGAAGAACACTTCGGAGCAAGTCAAAGTGCTGCTGGTGGAATTTGTTTTGTCTTGGAGGAAGTGTGTGTGTGTGTGTGTTTTGTATTGGAACACATTTTCCAGAAACGTCCAGATCTGTTGCACGTTTATACCTACATCTAATCACTAAGCACGTCTGTAATACTGCGGATCATTTCTGAGAGTTTCCGGTCCGACGTCAGTCCTCATGCTACGCCGTTTCGCTTTCGCTTCCTCGTCCTGGGCATGATTACGACTTTAGAAGAAAAGACAACGCAAAGATGTGAGACTGAGGTGGAGCTTGGAGGCGTCAGGAGCTTTTCAGGGTAGGGCTGCCACTTTTGTCTGATTCTTTGTCCTTCATCAGTGCAGTGAAGACCTAAAGGGGGGGCGGAGACAGGCGTTTAAGACATTGAGTTCTGTAATCAAACTGCGGGTTTTTTTTTTTTTTTTTTTTTTTAATTTAAAAATTATTTTCTCCCCATTTCCTGATTTTTTTTTTTTTGCATATCTGTCAGACTTGAAAGATTCAGATCATCAAATACATCTTAATATTATACAAAGAAACCTGAGAAAATACAAATGCAGTTTTTTTTAAATGAGGAAAAGCTGTCCAGCGCTGAATGGCTTAAATTTTTTTTTTTAATAAATACATTAAGGTTTTGGAGTGGCCTAATCATATCGATCAATAGTCCAAACTTAAATCTGATTGAGATGTTGTGGCCACGGCCTTTAAACAAGTCAAACCCTCCAATGTGGCTCTGCATAGAAGAGCAGGACAAAATTCCTCCACAGCGATGTGAAAGACTCGCTGCCAGTTATCACAAACTCGTGATTGCAGTTCTGGCCGCCAAGGGGGGCACCACCAGTTTGGAGGGGCAATTACTTTTTCACAGAGGGCCAGGCAGGTTTGGACATCTTCAAACGTCCATCCCACATCTTACAGAAATTAACACACCTTATTTATTTTTTTAAAGTGAAAAGGAATTCTGAACTCGTGTTTTTTCCTCTTAAGGAAGAGGAATTTGGAAATTAATTTGGCGTAACGTACAGATTACGTAACACTTTGATGACAGAAGACACGCTTGACTTTACCAAGCACTCCGAGTGATCTTTCTGCATGCAGATTCATCACAAAATACTGACGTCTCTGCAGTTACTCTGCATTCGAATGTGTGGTTTCACCCAGACGTGAACTGCCGCCTGTGTAAGCAGCTTTGCCGGGCGCGTGTCGTGTTACACGGCGTTTTTAAAAAACGAACCTGAGCCCACTTGCGGTTGCTGCTGGTCATATGCGTGTTGTTGATGGCGCTGAAGAGACGCTCGGCGGGGACGTGCTCGGGCAGACGCGTGAGGAACTGTGCCATGTGGATGAAGTCCAGGTGCAGGAGCACGTCCTCGTACAGGCGCAGGATCCCGAGCGCAGTCCGGAACAGGAACTCTTCCCCGTCTCGGCAGAACACGTCCCACACGCGGCACGCCACGTCCAACGGGAGGGACTTGCTGTAGAGGGTGAAAATCCTGCACACACATAAATCATTGTACGTCGATCAGTACAGGCACAACAGTCACAGCAACGAAGACTTCTGTGCCTTTTTATATACAGAACCACACACACACACTAAACACTGCATTCACAGCTGGAAAATGCACTGGTATTTTACAAAATGAGACAGCAATCCAAAATATGAGACAAAAATTTTAACAGAAACCCAGCTGGTCTTTAGACCTGGACTGAAGATGGGAGGTGATTACATCACCCAAAGATAGAACATGTGTGGAGGATATAAAAAGGTAAGAGGTAGTAATACAAGGTGACGACTGGCAGGTTATTATCAGGTTACTACAGAAAACTCATGCCGCATCGTCTAAAAGGCGTCTCATTCCAGAGGTGCCGTCTATAAAAGGCGTCTCATTCCAGAGGTGCCGTCTATAAATGGCGTCTCATTCCAGAGGTGCCGTCTATAAAAGGCGTCTCATTCCAGAGGTGCCGTCTATAAAAGGCATCTCAGTTTACTGTAACTTATAATGAAAACTCTCCCGAATCTCTCACCAGTCTATCAGGTAGAGGTCCGGAGTGAGGTTGCAGTTTTGGAAGTGAATGAACAACCTGGGCAGATTTTCCTCAAAGAACACCTCGAATGCCGCAAAGTATTTCAGCATCTGCAGGTGAAAATGCGGCGCAGGAAATTAAACATGATATCTGAACCAAAATTTTTAAAATAAATAAAGTAATAAATTAAAATTAAAAAAGTGTTAAGAGTTCTGTAGTCTGTACCAGCTCGTGGTCGACTCTGAAGAAAGCCATCTGACACGGTTTGTTCAGGAGGTTGGCGAAGGCGATGAAGGCATCGGCCTCTTCCAGGTTCAGGATTAACACCGCAGCGATGAAGGACATGCCCTGCACCTGAAACACACACACACGCGGTGATGGTAAGCATTCAGTAAAGGAGACACCTACACAAATGTCAATCATGACTGATTCACATGCTGAGCTGACATGTTTACCGCCCGGCTCTTGAGCTGTATTACTCAGTGACAACCCCTAGAGGCGTACGCCAACAGTAAAGCAACGAGCTCGAACACACGAAGCTTGGCAGGCTGGTAATTAGGCTTGCTTGGACAGTTGTCACCGTTTCATCTTGTGGTCGACTGATTATACAGTGGCACTTTAAAACAGCTGCAGACAAGGGGCTTGCTTTCATGTGCCCTGAGGTCATGCTGCATCAGTTTTACAAATTAACTAAATATAAATAAATATATAAGCAGTGCTCTCAGTAATCATTTTATTGCTTCAGATTTTTACATCCTAATGCATATCCTGTAAAATAAAATAAAATAAATAAGTCACACTCACGTATCCTACATCAGGCCGGTAGCAGGTGTACGCCCCGAGCACGCTGTGCAGGAGATCATGGTACGGTCCTCCCTGACAGAACGACAGAAGAAGAATAAAAAAACAAATAATAAAAAATACAAATCTCATTTATGAGCTCTAATCAAATCTCAGCAAGGTGAATGTTTACCGAACGCACCTTCTGGAAGATGAAGAGAGAGGGAAAGGTTCGGGAAATGTCAAGCTTGATCAGATCCAGGCTGGACTCCCGATCGGCCAGTGACGCCCCGCTGTCCGCTGTGGACGACATGAGAAAGTGAAATCACGACTGTACTGTCTTTATGAACCATGCTGCGGGATAAACTAAAGTGACGGAAAATAGTTTACCGGGTTTTAGCCGTACACCGAAGGGAAGGGAGTGAACTCAATACAGGGAGGTCAAGTGGAGAAAAAAAAAAAATGCTCAGCAATATAAAGTAAAATAATCAGCAAAGAATAAATAACATCTGGCTTATACTCCTTTCTGCCTGAGATATTGCTGAAGCAACAATAAAAAGATGAGAAGGAAAGAATGAACTGATCACGTTCTGCCAGCTCTGACCTTTTTTATTTTTTCCCCTTCTGGAGGAACACTCGAGTATGAATCAAAGGACAAAGTCAAGGGCACGAGACTGTGTGCTTATTGTTTTTTTTATGAGGGGAATAAACTACTGACAAACTAAAAAAAAAAAAGCAAGGACAGAAAAGACGTTAAGCTTAATTTTCTCCAAAGATTTTATTGTATGTACGAGGGGTGTTGATTGTTGACCACAGTTATAAAAACTCCTTTTATTTCTCTATATAGTCCGCTGCTACACTAATGCACTTATCCTAGAGTTTCACTTGGTGCTTGGACACCATCAGGGTAGAAAGTTTTCCCGGAGCCATGATCAGACTTCATGCATCATGTCTGAAATGCTGGCCTCCCAGGAACTCCTATAATGGCCCAAATGTGTAGAAATATCTTGGAGCGAGGTCAGGACTGTACGGGGGATGTAGCAATAACTCCCAGTTCTAGTAACGTGCGAGTGGTATACGGTCTTCTTTAAAACGTTTGACCTGTTCAAATTTTTTACTGCGGCTAAGAGTCTCATCACCATACTGTGAAGTTGAAGTTTTCTGTAAACGTCAACTGCTTTTATGTTTTCATTCATGAGAAATGTCATCACAAGTCCCTGTTTGACACGAACGGCCCTCATATTTTCAAATCTTTTTATTTAAACATTGATCATATTGAATTTATTTTATATTGATTTATATTCATATTAATGCTTGTATTAACAATATGTTTATGTTCTCATAATTATAGTAAACTTAAAGTACACTTCCAGCAGTTTTAGACCTAAACACATCTGGTTCACTCCACACTGATTTGTTCATCATATCTATAACTTGTTTTTTTAAAAACACTTCTAAATTAAAATTCTCGATCAAACATAACTACGTAACCTGAAAACTCCCAACACACAAGTCTATATTCCAGATGTTAAAAGAGCAAACTACAGGAAGAGCTCGTGTCCCGGGGGACCGGGGCTCAGAGTTTAACAGGAGCCAGAAGACAGCTGTGCGGAAAAGCTGACGGGGAAATGATCTGGCCTGGTCCTGGTGTGTGAGAGGAAATTCCTGCTGAAAGAAACTGGCTGAACGAAAGCACGGAAACAGAATGGTTCTGAAGTTCACGTGTCCACGCGGCGTGGGTGAAGACGTACCCTCTGTCTCGACCTCGCTGCCCGTCTCTTTGAAGCTCCTCCAACGCTCCTTAGCCCGGGAGAGAAAGATCTCGTACAGCTCTGCCAGAAAAAAAAAAAAAACAGGACAGAAAGACGAGTGAGGAAGGAGACGTGCGGAGAAAGTAACAGAAAAGTTCTAGCTGATGTTTGTTTTGTTTTTTTAATTCAGTAAAAGGTGATGCAAGAGTGAACATGTTATGACCTCTGCGATAGTTTAAATGTACTAGGCTCTAACACAAACATTATTATCTTATATTATTTTTGGCTGTTTATTGACATAAAAGTACAAATCAACAAATTAGGGCTATTTCCCATAAACTTCCAAATGAAGCCCCGCCCCCCTTAACACAGGATGCTTAGGCTGGGATGCCTGTTTACTCTTTCTGAATGGACAGCCATCATGTGTGACGAGGCAGGAAGTTCCTCTCCGGATACAGCACTTATATTTACTCAAGAAAAAGATTTGAGCTGGACGGGTGATGGTGAGGGTGAAGTGCCTCGCTCGATGACCCAGTGGTGGTGGATTTGAACCAATGACGTTCTAAAACGCTAAACTCCCTCTAGACTACCGCTGCTGCTTTGTTAGAAGTGATAGGAAAGAACCTACACCTCTGCTTTTATGGGGGGAAAAAGCTTGCTGGAAGAGTAAAACTTAAGCCAGTGCACATCACTCAGTATAAAGTCACTTATAATATAAAATACCCGGCGTGATGTTGAGTTCATTGCCGATCGCTAGGCTCCACACTTTGCCGCGGACGTTAGGAGGAAGTCCCTGCCACCACAGATCTTTAACCCGACGTGTGCCGCGCCTAAACGTGACAGAAGGAATGAACTGTGTGCATCCAAGACATCACAACCATAACTGTAATTCATTTAAAACTGTTGCCCTTCTGCCCCGTGCTGGGTTCAGAAAGCCCCAGGCTATATGGATGGAGGAAGACTTGCACTCACATGCTGTCCCAGTTTGGCAGGACCTCGGTGTTCCACACCACCATGGCATTAACGATGCTGTCCTCCTGCTTGAAGCGCTCCTTCATCTGCTGCTTCTTCTTCTGGGCCTCCTTCATCTCTACACACACACACACACTTAACTTAATTAATAAATTTTTTAAAAACTGCTCATGCACAGTGAGTCAGATTAAATAAAATTTCTGCATTTTTTTTAAGCGCTGTAAAGAAAAGACTCTGAAATGAAAGAGGATCTACGAGGAGTGTTCAAGTCAAACCGGGACACATCCCCCTAACAAACCCTGACTCGCTCCATGTCCTTTCCACATGTTTGGCCTATCAAAGGAGTTCCTGGGAGGCCGGCGTTTCAGACAGGCGGTCTGATCATGACCTTGATGGTTTCCGAGCACTAGTGAAAGTGCATTAGTATAACAGGAAATTTAATAGAGAGAAATAAAGGGAATTTTTATAACTAATCATGAATGCGTTCTGTTATTCTGTACAATCAGAAGTCCCGGTTTGACTTGAACGCCTCTTATACTAGGTCTTGGTTTCACCTCTTCTCTTGGCCTCTGCCACCATTTCGTCGTATTCCTGCCGGTGGCGCTGAGCTTCCTCTTCGGGTTTAGCTGGAAGGTTACTGAGAAGGAAATGAGAAGTTTAAAAAGAAGTACGGAAAAAAAAAAAAGAGAAAACAGGAACATCTACATGAGTAATGAAAGTCATTCACAGTTACATTCACAGCAAGCAAGTAATACTGCAAAATACTGAATGCTCAAAATTGATTTATATACTGTATATGTACAAATGCTCTTGTTTTTGGGGAATTCAGCTAATTCCAAAGTGCTGGGTATTTCTACCTCGATATTCCCAACCCATAATATATCCATATTCCAAAATGGCAACACAAGTACCAGTATTTACTATCTGACCCTCCGGGTTTGTCTGCAGTTCCTCCTGCATCACAAATTCCCTCTCGTCTTTCAGCCGTCATTCATTTTTAATGCGCGCTTGAAGGAAACGGAGCAGTCTGAAAGATGTTCCACGTGGTGAAACGAGAGCCGTCGTACACAGGCCCATTTCTGGCTTTTTGTTTGAGACAAAGCTTCTCGCTGGACTACAGGCAACACCGAACACTGTACGCTACGCCACACCCTGATCTGCAGGCAGAGGAGATGAGGACACTGCACGCTAGAAGCCTGAGACTGCCAAGAGCTTGTCAGGAAGCCCAAGATTGTGGAGAGCTGTATCCTGATAGGACACTGAGGTCAAAGAGGCTCTAATGCTAACTGATACTGAGTGCACTTTACTGTATATGATGGGAAATTATGATTCAGAGCCAAGAATACCAGAACAGAGTTTTTTTTTTTTTTTTTTTAATGAATACTCTTGGGAGGTGTCGTCATGTTTTGCTAAACAAATCCAGCCTGGTGCTGAGAGCCGGGATGGGTGCAATGTAGGTACAGATGAAAGAACGAAATGTGTAAAGGGTGATATACGCATCCCAGGGCTCGGGAGGAACTGGACCAGCAGCCAGGTGTGACGGTTTAATTTTAGTGAGGAAGAGGAATCATGAAATACTGGTACAAGGTCACAGCCAACATGCTTTATGCTCAGCGCTAATGTCGAGAGGACTTGTTTGGCACTGCGGGCTTCTTGGAGAAGCTACGAAACCTTTTATAAGCTAAAATTCTTTAGACAACATTAAAAACAAAACAAAAAAAACTACTACGCAATGTGTTTATCCATCCATGTGTCCATTAACCCCAGTACTCACGCTGGCCGGTCTTCTAATATGAGTGCTGTAGTGGACAGCGGTTCAAACTCCAAGTTCTTACGTCGTCCATGAGTGGGCTGCGATGGACTAGGGGCTTCTTTACCAGCCTTGGCCTCGTATTCCTGTGAATTAAAACGAAAACAAACAAAAAAAAATAATGAGGATTTCCTGTCAACTCCCTCAGCGCTAGACGACGAGCGAGCCGAGCAAGCAAGGACGTCACAGGACTTCACAGACTGGGAAGCTGCTTTAGAAACAGTGTATAGATTGTGAAATGTCGATGAGGCAGCAAGAGAACAGATGACTGAGATCAAGATCACAAGGTCCACCGAGGCCTTTAGGGCGTTTCGTGTGATCTTTAGAATGAGGAGAAAATTAAAGGATGCTGTAAATGCAGTGAGGAGGACATAGGACATGTCTTAAAGCTAATGAGCAAAAGAGATGATCTCATGAAAGACAGAAAACAGAATAGGCACAGTTCTCTATTCACTGTGTTTTGAGATGATGCAGGGAAAAAAAACAGCACTCAACTTTAATAGATGAAAACTGTATATAAAAAAAAATTAAATAAATTTTTTTTTCCCCCCATGAGGCGGTTTAGCCCCCAAGACATGTTCATGGTCACAAACCAACTTCTAAAAGGGTGAAAAAAGAATGAACGATGAATAATGGTAGAAATGCATGCAGACTTTGATGCAGATGTTCTTTACACATAGACAACGCGATTGTAGCCATAACATTAACATCACCGCCAGGTGAATTGAATAACACTGATTATCAATTATAGACCAGTAAAAAAGTGACAGGATGATGGGCACCTCATTTTAAGCCTGATTTGATCCCACAGAAGAGCCAATGTAACACTGAAGAAAATTAATGCTGGCTGTGATAGAAAGATATCAGGACAGCCTGCTGTGTATGGATTGAAGGTTGTTGGTCCAGCCTCCAAATTCTACCGATCTCAATCTGACCAAGCAGCCATGGGACAAACGGGTCACATCCATAACTTAAGGATCTGCTGTTAATGTCCCGGTGCCAGATACAGATACACAGACTCAGAGTTTCTGTGGAGTCAGAGCTGTTTTGGTGGAACCTTAAACCTATGTGGGTTTAAATGTTATGGCTGATCGGGTGTGTGTGTGTGTGTGTGCATAAAACACGGTGCCATGAAAAAGTATTTGCCTCGTTCCTGATTTTTTTTATTTTTTTTTTACATATTGGTCACACTTCAATGGTTGAGATAAACAAATGTTAATCTTACACAAAGGTAACCAGAGTAAGTACAAAATGCAGTTTTTAAATGATGATTTTATTTATTACGGGAAAACAAAAAGTTGTCGAAACCTGCCTGGCTTTGTTTCAAAAACATAATTGCCCACTTAATCCTAATAACTGGTTGTGCCGTGAGCAATCTCAGTGGCATCAACTGCAATCAAGCGATAGTTTATTAGTTATCAGCAATATACGTAGATAGTTATTTGCAATATTTGGTGAGGAGTCCTTCACATCACTGTTGAGGAATTTTGGTCTGATATATCTGGTGTAAAACTATCAAGGATTTCATAAAAAGAACATTATATAAACATGCTGGTGGTAGTGTGATGGTCTGGGTCAAGTCTACCTCTGAATGGTTAAAAAAAATAAGAGGAGTGGTCTAGCCAACGTCCGGACTTAAATCCGATTGAGACTACCTAAAACAGGCTTGAAAAACCTCCAAATGTGTCGGAATTAAAACAATTCTGCAGAGAAGAGTGGGCCAAAATTCCTCCACTGCGAGGTGAAAGACTCATTGGCACAACCAGTTATTAGGTTCAGAGCAAATTAGTTTTTCATGCCGGTTTAGACAGCTTTCCCCCCACCCATAATGAATAAAATAATTTAAAAATTAAATTTTGTATTTACTCAGGTTAACATTTGCTTTACGATCTCAACCATTAAAGTGTGACCAAAATGCAAAGAAAAAAATAATAAAAAATCAAGGGTGGCAAATACTTTTCCCCACAGCATTGTGTGTAATTATATACAAGTACAGCAAATATCAGCATTAACCTCCAGATGAACATGAACTTGAAAGTGAATGCACACATGACAGAAAAGCAGAAGACGGACATACTGACTCACTGAGGCTGATTAATAAATGCATCAGCATTTCTAACCCTAAAACATCTGCAAGCCAGCAAAACAAATTCTGGGCAAACGTCCAGGAAAGCAGGCGCAAGCGCGGGACGTATCGATGGGCTCAGACGGACGATGATCCATGCAGAAATGACGACACGCGATAACGGCGGATATTTAAAAGACAGGGGGAAAAAATCCATACCCCTGCGCTTAATAGATTGGGAGTTGAAACAGATGTGAGACTGCCTGGGTTACTCTCCTGAAGAAAGAAAGAAAGAAAGAGAAGAGACTGCACTCAGGAAAAAAGAAGAAGAAACTAACCCAAATAGCTTTTCATTTATTGTTAGCGACTATCGTGCCTGGAAATGCTTTTAACTCTTGACTGCATCACGTAAAGACGGTGAGAGTTTTTACTAGCTTTTTCAACATTTTATCTCTAAATGTTAAATCATATGACAAGAAAACTTTTCCTGAGCCCTTATGAGTATACACATGCATCATTTAGTCATAAAGGGCCTCAGAGTGCTGAAGCTGCCTGAAACAAGGAGGCTGGGATTATTCCAGAGGACTGGATGACATTTGGCTCACCTCTGTGCTAACTGAGTCATAATTTTACACACACACACACACACACACACACACATAAGCTTTATAATGTTTAAGAAAGCCTGAAATAGATACACATATATAAATACAGAAAAAAAGAGAGAGAGCATCGTTTCCAGCTTTAACTTTAACCCAGGTTGCTTAAATATTGCTCCAAGGTTTGATCTGGCGATATGATAATCTCAGATCATCATTGTGAGGGAAAAATTTTATCCTTTTCTTTTGCATCATTCTCTCATCCGCCAATTCTGCTCCCTTGGTTCTCGGTCCCTGTGGTATCATTTTGACACGATGTGCTTTTTATTCTGCATTCCTTTGCAGCTTAAATGTTTTCCAGTACACACAATCGCTCAACACTGCACTAAAACACTATTTTTTTAAACGTTATTATACACTGGTTTTTATTTTTTTTATTTTTTAGATATTTCCATCATCCATGCAGGAACAAAGGTGAAAAGCTTTGGTACATTTGTAAACTTGTTAAACAGTGAAAAGGTGAAGGTTAATACCGGTTGAGGTCGTAGATAGAGTCTTAAGTGTAAAGGCTGAGATAGCTGCCTACTTAATATGTACTTGTCCTGCCTGAGTAAACACTAAAACAGAATCGAAAAGTAAAGCAAGAAATCACGTGCACTCTGTGACGAGGAGAAATAAACACACGTGTGCGCATTCAGTCAGCTGGATGTCTGGATTTTAACTGCAGAAACAGATGGCCCAGAGTTCCTCGTCATTCACATTAAAATCTTTTATGTCTGAACTCTATTGTGGTCCTTTACAAGAAAAGTGAAGTCTGCACAGGGTTTCTGAGTTGCTGCTAAAACCCTTTGAAATGCTTTGTTTGAGAAAATCATCGGGTTTCACCCCTGACTTCTTTCCCTGTACAGTAAACACTTTGGCATGGAAATAATACTAAAAGAAGCACTGGTTAAAGTAGTAAATGACCTACCACTTTCCTTTAATCACAGGCCACCCAGGAGAATATGAAAAGAACAGAAAAAAATCTGGTGTTCCTCAGGGCTGCGTTCTAGGCCCAGTGTCTTTTTTTCCTCTATATGCAATGTCTTAAATAGCTTGAATATCTAATAATGCAATTCTTTATGAACATGTTGCGGGTCGTAACAACATGTTCTTATCTTCCACTGCAACGTTAATGATAGCATGTCAAGTGAAAAACACCAGATTAATACATTTAAAAAGCGAGATACTCGATCTTCTGCTTATTTCTTCTACATACTTAACTCCGAGAAGACAGGCAGCCTTGTACAGTTGTAATCTCTCTGATTAAACAGTCACCCTTGACTCACAAACCTTTAATGTTGTGTTTAACCACCTGGAAACAATTAATGAATGCAAAACTTTGCACCAAGTATCATTTTAGGGTATTTACTATAAAGGATCAGTAGTTGTGCTGTAGTAGTAGTTCACTTTTTTTAAAGACATTTGCGATTTGATGATAGACCTGTTGGATGGTTCTAGAGTCTTTGGGAGGGCTCTCTCTTGGCGGGACCTTCCCGAATAGCTTCCAGCCGGGAGCGCTTGCAGACGACTCCTTCTGCTTTCTGGAGAACAGGCTCCTGGAAAAAACACAAGCAAAAACACAAAGGGTGTGTTTTTTACATTCACAAGATTTTAAAAAAAAAAACTGTGAACACTCATACAAACAAACAAAAATAATAAAAATGCAGTCTGGTGTATTCTTATCAAATTGTCATTTAAAAAAAAAAAAAAAAAGGGGGCTCTACCCAAACCAAAGTCTGAAGGAGAACTGAGAGGTAGGCCATGTAAATGAATCTCTAGGCAAAACACACAGTGCATGACGTTTCCTGGTAATGTTCCACTTTGTACAGGCTTGCTTTTTTTGCAGAAGTGCAAGTGTTAAAACAGAGTAGATCTGTAACCTAGTTTTTTTTTTTTTTTTGCATGCAGCCATTATATTTTTTTTTAAGGCCCTGCTAAACCCAAGACTAATGAAAACTGCTTTAAACCGTCTCCACCTCCTGCCTCCTTTCCTTATGCCGTTCTTTTCTTTGCTTTAATGACATGTTTAATGACTCACGATAACAATGATCCCAACTATGCTACTCTGCATATTTAAAAAAAAAAAAAACACTGGCTCAGACGAGGAAATGCTCGATATCAGATCCACAAAAGAACCCGTGATTAAGGCCGAGACAGAACTAACACTCAAATTCTGTATTAGATTAATAGATCGGTGGATTTCATTGTAACTTGTGAGCTTTTCGCCTCGCCGTGCTCTGCAATTCAGTTAAACTGTTTACACTCGGCTTCAAGGTCCATCTCGAGAGCTTTGGTTATTTTTTATTTTTTTTCCTCAACACCTACGCCCTGTATTTACACACTTAGTCATCACTCGACGACTACAAACGCTAAGGGGTCCGAATTTTAATCTCATGGCGCAACAAGGCAAAAGCTCGACAGACTCGATAAGGCAAAATAAAAAATGAAAAAACTTTTTTTTGGTACTGGTTCCTGATATATAGTTTGGTGCTTTAGCCACTTTCATACATATGATGCATATAAACCAAAAAACATCCTAGGGTGGACAAATCATAAATTTGTTATACAACTCCTGTGTGGTTCAATGTTTTGCCCAGAAACCTAACTGAGTAGCATAAAAAAAGCAATGAGTAGCGATGGGCACGATAATTTGTTGCCGACTTTGCATGAAGGGAAAAAAAAAAAAAAAAAGCACAAGCAAATGACTGCTGATCTCCTGAGATTTCCATATGTGACCATTTCAAAAAATTTACAGTAAACAGTAAGAAAACCAAAAATATCCAGCAAACAGCAGTGGAATAAAGTGAATAGCCACACTGGTTCAGACTACTTTAATGCTCTAATAAATCACTTTATATAACCGTGGTGAGCAGAAAAGCATCTCAGAATGAGATGAGAATCTGAGACTACAGTGGATATGACGGATTTTTGAACACTGGAAAAACATCACCTGCCAAAAACATCAATTCAATCTGGTTCAAGAGACTGAGGGCGTTTTCACATTAGGAACGATTGATTTGTACCGTGGCCAGGAACGACCGCTCCCCTCCCCCGCTGGCCAGCGTTCAAATTATTTATACTTTCCATTCTTGTGCATATTGACACAATTGGCGCAATACACTAATACAGCAGAAGGCAGTATGCACCTACCTGGTTTGAAAAAGAGAAGAAGAAAATGAGGAAGTTAACTTTCATGCTATGCCTAATATTACTGATATTTCAGAAAAAATGTCAAGAGCAATGCTCTCTCTTTATCAGCTATAGATGTTCAGGTCAGAGGATGAGATTGAACACAGAAATTTCAGAGAACTCTTGACAGCACTGATGATGTCGCATCTATTCTTCCGTTCTCAGGTACGACTAGCTTCCATTTCTTATTCCATCCATGTCCGAGTATGCTGTATCGCTTTCAGTCACTGTTCCCGAGCATGGAACGATTGTGTTCTCACTGATCAAAATGAACCAGACTTTGTGGTCAAGTGTTCTCGGAAAGGATCCTGGGTCCTAAAATGCACTGAGACCTTGATTATACTAAAAGGCCCACGATTCTGCGAGCTGATGTGCAATGGGAGAGTTGGAGGAAGTGTTCGAGCTGCTGTTTAAATCGGTAATTTTTTTAATCAAGAAACATGATGACCTTACTGATGATGTTTGGGATTTCTAACAATCTGAACTATGAGTTAAAAGATCTGTGCATTAAATGCAATTCAACCACATCAGGGAGTATGGATATCCCATTTCAACTAGAGAATGGGAAACTGATACTCATTCCACCCCCACAAGTACGGACCACGTGAGATGATGATATCGTATCATGTGGTCCCAGGCGTATCATCACGACACCCAGGTGCCGATTCGATTTGTATTGCGA